>JBBPBX010004500.1:3622-40812 GCA_038048925.1 Garcialebias charrua | reverse complement strand
ACACACACACACACCAGTATATATATATACACCAGTATATATACCAGTATATATATACACATCGGTATATATATACCGTATTTTCTGACCGATAAGTCGCACCGCCCTATAAGTTGCATTGTCCAATTATGTCCAATAAATTGGAAAAATCCATAAACATGTCACACCGCCGTATAAGTTGCATCTATTATGCGTCACTGCTGACGCGTCGCGTATGTTACGCGTCACCGCTGACAACTCGAAATGTGGGCCGGTGGTTTGCCCTGCTGCAAATGGCTGCCACACGGAAGGACTTTAACAAGATCAACACGGTAAAAACAATTATTTGTTTGCTGAAAATTATAGCAAAGATGTGTCTTAGCTTAACCTTTCCTTAATAAATGCACGTAATTATCAAATCAGCTGGATTTAAAAAGTAGTTTCGCTACGTTCACCCGCACGGGTGGGACCGCAGCATTTTCTTTAAAATTTAGCAAGATAAACACTTAAAAATATATATTTGTTAGCTAGTTGTTAAAGAGACCAGAGCCCTCTGCCCAGTGTTACGTCACAGATGGTGCGTTTGTGTGTAATTGGATTTCCCATGATTAAACACGGCTTGAAGTTCAAAATCACTTTTAAAGCAAAATTAAAGTGATTTAGCATTTTGTTTGCAAAAATGAAAATTTTTAAACGATAAAAGATATATATTTTGAGCAATTTTATGAAAATTCAAAAATCATGTCGGTGGCTTATTTTAAAATAACAGTTATTTGATCATTTTGCCTCGGGCTTCAAAAGCAGCAGTGCAAAAATCTTACTTCAGACCAGAATCAACAGCACGTTTGGTATTCTAGAAGTACCTTGATGTCGTGCTGTAATTTCCCAAATATTTGTGTTTGATAAAACTTGTGTTTCTTACAACGCTTGCTGTACAGCATCAACGCTTACCAACAGAAAAAAATCATAAAATCTTTATCTCGGATGTCCACAGGGTGTAGAAGGTTTAGCTGGGATGAAGCTACCTCGCAACCTCGACAGCAGCCTGAGGGCAAGCAAAACTTTTCCTCCACCACCTCAGATACGCGAGCTGGAGGTATTCCCTCAACTGCCTCCGTAAACCGTAACAACATAATCCATCGTGAACGCTTCTGAGCGCAGGCTGCACAGTCTGCAGAGAAAACACCCAACGCCAAGGCTGAGAACTGAAAACACTGACTCATTTCAGCATGTGCTCGTTGCCATCTGATTTCCATATTACCCAGTTAACACTTGTCAACATGGGTGCATGTGTCTGCGCTTTTAAAGAAAATACAAAAAACAGAGCAGTCGGAGCAAAGGCAGGGGCGTGTGTGTGAGGGGGCATGTCTTCTTCTATGTGGGTTATGCTGCAGAGACAAATTTAGAGTGTCCTGATTTTCTTGAGTCACTCATCCCCAAGATACCACCGGGAGACTCTGAGCACCCTGTCCACACATAGACCACATGGACACACACACATAAACAGGCCTAACCTTCACCACACGGGCTAACCATTTCCTGTCTACATGCACACAAACACGACCGCTGCGAACCCCAAACATGCAATCAACACACAGAGGAGGTTTCCTGAACACTCGTGACAACTTGGAGCCGAACGCCAAGCCAGCGAGCAGCGAGCATCCCCGTCTCCGCTGGGAAACGGATCTCAGTTTGGTCTAGGATTAAAAGCATCCCAAGTCAAAGTTTGGAAAAGGATTACGGTATTAGGATTAATCTGGGAGTGAAGACAACAGCCCTGACAAACCCTAGGATACGGACCGACGCTTGGAAAAGCAGACACAAAGCCTAGAGCGAGCACATGCTGCCTTCGCCAACTGACTACGGTAAAAGCATGGCCGTATTGGGAACAGTGCCTGAGGTCCAACCACCGAGCACGTGTGACCAGGGCTGCTGCAGTCAACATTATTGATGACATTGATTATGCTAATTGTTCAACATCAATATTTTTAGTTGATATATAATTATATTTTATTTTCTTAAACTTTTTGTTTAAAATAACAATATCGCAATCTTTCTCCACACTATATGCACTGCATATGTCAGTCAAGCTCTCATTGCTTGTGTCCGCTGCAGGTTCAGACTATCCTGATGGATAAAGCAGTCTGCAACTGCTCATATATAATAAATACAACTATTAGACTACCGTATTTTCCGCCTTATAAGTCACACTTTTTTTGCATAATTTACATGCCCTGTGACTTATAGGCCGAAGTAACGGATTTATGGATTTTTTCCCCCCATATTTATAAACCAATTTTTGGCTGAGATATGACCGTTTTCATTCATTCTGACAGAATTTTCTTTTAAGCAGTACCACTTTCAGCCATTTGATGGCAGCTGAGTAGAAGTAGCTGTATGGCATGCCATTGTATCATGTAAACGTGGCTATAATGACTAATTCAAAAAAATTCAAGACAAAACAACTGGACTTTATTTATTATACTTTATACTTTGTTGTTTTTTCTTGAACTTTACTTAATTTACCATGTCCAGGATAACTGAGAATCTTTACCAGCTATTAATGATACAATCAGCTTGCCATAGTCTCCCCACCTTCATTCTGCTCGCTGCTTGGACCGACCATCAATCCAGCTGCACTGCCCTGGCAAAATGCAGCTAATTTGACCATTAAAGTGCATTTATTATGCAAATGTTAGACTGAGACACACCGTTACTATAATTTTGAACAAACAAATAATTGCTTTTAAGTGTTGATCTTGTTAAATTCCTCCCGTGCACACTCCCATAGCCGCCATTTGGTAACCCATCGATTTTTGGTACAACACCAGCCCACATTTCTGGGTTGTCAGTGGGGACGCAAAATAGATGCTACGTATTTATGGATTTTTCCACTTTATTAAACAAATATGGACTGATGCAACTTATTGGGCAGAGCGACGTGTACGGCGGAAAATATGGTACTCATATATCAGTGTTTTCCCTACCATTATAGGGCGCCCCACCCTGTCAACAGAACCGAGCACCCTGACTACGCCCTCCCCCTTGTCGAGGACTGATGGCACTGATGTACTGCTAAGCTAGTGGCGTACAATACAGACAAAAATCACAGAAGATATGGGCGTCCTGCCATTGCAAGTATACTAGGGGAAACACTGTATATGGTGTGAAAAGTATAGGTTAAGTAAAAAATAAAACAACATCTATCAATGCTAGTCTTCAGTATTCCATTTGAAAGAGTTGTGCTGTATTTGTTCTTTTGTTTTCCCCATATCATCACACGCGTAGCGAGGGGGGGTTCGAACAAACCGCCCACTTTGCCTATGAAGTCCTGCATACAACTCCCGCACAACACAAGTTCTGTGTTAGGAGAAGTGGAAAGAGAAGGTATGGAGACGCCGCTAATATCAAACCAGTTAACATGTCTTGGTTTACTGGAAGTGCGTCGGTTTGCAACTCCAAACTTTATCTTGACTTGGGTTCGATTCTCACTTGGTTGAACTTATTTTACGTTTGTCTTTTATTGGATAAAAAAAAGGAGTGAACCACTGAGGCGTGTTGCTGTTTCCAGGTCCACGTTTTATTTAAACGAACCGCCCCTTGTATAATTCTGGCTATGCCCATGATCATGGAGTGAAGAGAGGAAACTGGAAATACCTTTTGTCCATCCGTTCAATGTGTTTGTTGTTCAAGGTTCAAGTTTCTTTATTGTCATTTCATCACACGTGTTACATGAGGTGGAACAAAATTGTGTATGGTACTCAAGGTCCCAGTCAATAGCAAAAATATAAAGTATAAAACGAAACAATACCATGTATAAGGATATAAGATACTGTATATGCAAAATGAACATTAAACAATATGCTAAAAGTTCTAAGGTATACAAAGTACGCTAAGCACTAATAATGTAAAACAATATGATATATTAAACAGCAGCCCAAACATGAACATGATACCTTGAAAAACATTGAAGTAACGACTTCCATTTTGGTGTATGGCTACTATGCACAAGAAAGGTTATTTTTGCTAATTGGGTTGCCATGTCAAAGGTGCAGGACGTCAAGTACTTGGGGTCCACTGTCCAGGAAAATGGGGAGTGTGGTAAAGAGGTGAAAAAGAGAGTCCAGCCAGGATGGAGTGGATGGAGAAAAGTTTCAGGAGTGATTTGTGACAAAAAGGTGTCAGCAAAGGTCAAAGAAAAGTTTACAAGACAGTGGTGAGACCAGCTATGTTGTATGGTCTGGAGACAGAGACATGGACAAAAACAGGAGGCAGAACTGGAAGTGTCAGAAATGAAGATGTTGAGGTTCTCCTTAGGAGTGCCAAGGATGGATAAGATTAGGAATTAGCTCATCAGAGATGTAGTGGACCTACCCAGGGTCAAATTAAGGTTTTTGAACTGTCCAGTGATGACCTTTACTGACCTCTCAGTAAAGCAAGACATTTACTACAAAATCATTCATTAAACTGTAATCTGATAAATATAGTCACCAAAAGAGACTATTTCTATCTTTGATTTTAGGCTGATGTGATCAAAAGAATAACTTTTGTCATTTTCATGATGTGTGCTTTTAAGCTGTGTTATTCTGTGAGAGTTAAACTGTGTTTCACTGCTGTGTCAAAGGTGCAATTAAGTCATCCAGAGACTTCTTTTAATTTTGTTAATTCAAATGTTATCAAATGAATAATTTTATTTGTAAGAGCATCAGTACATTTTAATGTCAGATAAATCAAATACTCTGCTTAATTCAAAATGTTGTACATGGAGGATTTCTCCTCTCCTCTCGAACTTGCATGTGAAGATAAAAGGAACACTTTATCTCATTCATTTTAGCTTGAGCTCAGGACAATCTAGACACCCAGAGACTTTTGTTTTTGTCCTATTTAATAATCAAGCTATTATCATTAATAGGTCCCATATGTTATGCTCTGATGACGTTTGTTTATTCATACAACAATGTTGGTAATGAGTTAAGAAAGTTCTAAATCTGCTGTATCATGAGACTGGCGTCTTAAACTAACTTTCTTATCCTTTCTGACATTTTTAATCTAACTTATGCCTCCTCTCAGTGGCTCCTGGCCTAACAGACCGAATGAGAAAGAGCTACGTCTTTCTAGGTCAAGTTAGCCTTAAAAGAGCTCTGACTTCCTGTTTTCCTTAGAGTTTGCTGAGGTCCTCAACCCCTGATGAGGTTCCCCAAAGAACTGATGATCGTCTGGTCAACACGCTAATGACCATGTCATTCAGTTAAAGACTTATAACATGCCAAGTTATAAGCCATCTTCAACAGCTGAAAAGCTCTCTTTTATTGACATTCCTTTAAGGAACGTCTTATCTTGAACAACAGCACCAGGAGCTGCCGTTACTTTCGGTTCGAGTCAAGGCGCACGTCTGGAGACGCTGAGAATGGTAAACGAACTGACCAAACTGGACCGAGGGAGACTGACCATCTTCACGAGGTAACAAGTCGTCAAATGCTTTGCCAAGGGTACCAACGTGTAGCTTTAATCGGCCGGAGAACTGCCATGTTTCTGGTTAAAACACATCAAGATAACTCCCTGACTCTTAACTTTTCTTCCTCCATTTCTCCTCCTAAATCTTTCCCTCTCTATCTAAGCTGGAAACTATTTTAAGTTAAAGAGCCCACAGACTAAATATGCTTAACATCTAATATTTATGTCTGTTGTGTTAAATTTAAGTGTGCTGACGTATTTGAATTGAAAGAAAGTGAAATCATGTCAATCAAGTGTAATGGTGTTAATTTAGTTGATTTATTTTAAATAAATGGTAGTGTCGCCTGGCATACCAAACTAAGTTAATGTCCATTGTCACTTAATGGCTCTGTTTATTTATCCATCATAAAGACCACAGAAATATTGGGTAAACTGAAAAAGAACAGAATCCGTGAACATTTACTATTCAATCTGAATAAGTAAATTAATTAAGATAAAGAGGTCAGTATTAATATTGTCCTCCTCTTAATTCTTACAGAGGTACAGCACATGTTGAACAACTGGGAGATAAAGTTAGAGAGACCAGACTGAGATGGTTTGGACATGTCCAGAGGAGGGACAGCGGTTTGGACATGTCCAGAGGAGGGACAGTGGTTTGGACATGTCCAGAGGAGGGACAGTGGTTTGGACATGTCCAGAGGAGGGACAGTGGTTTGGACATGTCCAGAGGAGGGACAGTGGTTTGGACATGTCCAGAGGAGGGACAGTGGTTTGGACATGTCCAGAGGAGGGACAGTGGTTTGGACATGTCCAGAGGAGGGACAGTGGTTTGGACATGTCCAGAGGAGGGACAGTGGTTTGGACATGTCCAGAGGAGGGACAGTGGTTTGGACATGTCCAGAGGAGGGACAGTGGTTTGGACATGTCCAGAGGAGGGACAGTGGGTATACTGGTAGAATGATGTTAGAAATGCAGCTGCCAGGAAAAAGACAAAGAGGCGATTTATGGATGCAGTTAGAGAGGACATGGAGGTAGTTGGAGTGAGGACAGAGTGATGGATGACTCACTGTGGAGACCTCTGAAGAGCGAAAAGCTGAAAGACGAAGAAGGGTTGTCATGTATAAATCCAATATGGCTTCCACTATACTGTATACCGGTATGTCCATTTGTCTTGTGCGCTGAATAACTTCAAATATGAGCAATGCACCAGTTTCCATTGTGTATTTAACTGCAGCTATGTCTCAAAAAGGTTACTATAAAAATTGGGTTGTCACATCAAGATGGCCACCAACCTATGTGTGTGTGGGTGTAAACTGACCACCCCTATCATTTAAGGACACTATGCTTTTCAGCTTTTAGATTGTTTCAAATCAGTTTCTTTAAATGATTGGAGTGAACCTTGGGGCGGCCGTGGCGTAGTGGTAATGGCAGTCGTCCCCCGATCGGAAGGTTGGAGGTTCGAATCCCGGTTCCCCACACCATGTGTTGTTGTGTCCCTGGGCAAGACACTTAACCCCGAGTTGCTCCCGGTAGGACTGGAAGGCGCCTTGCATGGCAGTCGCCGCTACCGGTGTATAAATGTGTGTATGAATGGGTGGATGGTTGGTATTGTAAAGCGCTTTGGGGCTCCTCACAGGGGGCTGGAAAGCGCTATATAAATAAGCTCCATTGACCATTTAAGGTGGCCAAAGATTAATCTATGGCCACCATTGGCCATTGCGTCTGGTCATGAATAAAATTGTTTCCTCTACTTGCCAGGATCAGCAGGATTAGCAGGTCGCTTTCGTAAATGAGCCCATGAGGTTCAAAAGATTTACCTGACTAAATAAAGGTTGAATGAAAAAATCACTTTGCATTGATTTGGACAAGAAAAACAAAGAAACATCTACATCTGTATAACTCCTACCCATATGAATATCTTGCACCCAAAAAAAACATTAAGGCTTACCGTACTTGCATTCTCTGTTCAGTCCCAGTCCTCTTGAAAGCTACAAACTTTCACTATTTAAATCTCTTAGTGACGGGGTGACACCGGTGTGCTGCTGTTTTAGGTGAAGTCATGATTTAATTGTTTAATTGGACGGATCTCTCACCACAGTTTGACACAGTTCTTATCAACAGTGTCTCACAACAACCCAGTCAATATTTCTGGTGCTATTTTCAGCTGTTGGACACTCTCTACTTTTAGCTGAAATGGCTGAGTTTCACCTTTCTCCTCCCTCACCTCTGTACAACAGATTATTTGTCTGGAAGCGATGCCACACAGAGGACAGTCGGTCACCAGTGGCTCTCATTGAATCAGATGCTATTAAATAAAATGCCACTTGTGTGGATCGTTATGCGTCCATTTAATTAGCTTCATGTCCGGCCCCACCCTCCCCGCACCCCTCCGCCAAAAGTCTCTCCCTCGCTCCTCCAACCAATCGCTCGCCTCAGCTGGATACAGGCCTTACGTCACCATAGCAACAGCTGACGTGTAAAGTAACTGCCCCAAAAAAACAAAAAAAAGTTTTTCGTCCAAGCATGTCTGCGAGCTCGCCGGAGGATGTGCAGTGGATAAACCTTCCCCATGTGTTTGTTATACACAGCTTTTCAACAAAAATCTATCAATGACCTCATCCTCCCTCCACCTATTCTGTGAATATGCAGCCAATGCTGGCGTCTCGCTTTGTCTCTCCCACCCTCACTCCCCGCTCCTTTTTACTATTACTGAATCAGATTTGGGTTGTTTCCATCGTCTACCTGTGTAACTGCACATGGACGCTGCGTGTGACGGGTGTGTGTTGGTATTAAAGAGGGGGCTGCCTGGGCACGAGGCGAGGGAAAGCGAAGAACAAAGAGAGAGGCAGGGTCCTCAGACGCCGAGCTGCGAGGTGTGATGGAGGATGACATCATGGTTTTAGGACAAAGTTGCTGTGGCTCCCCCTCCCCTCCTCAGGTTTGCTCTATATGACATGTGTGTCTTGCAGCAGTCAGTCAGAGAAAAGACAGAACGTTTTCGAAAGGACAAAAGATTTCAAAATCCGTCCAGCGCGTGCCTTTGTTTAAACGAGTCTAGATGGAGATAAAGCTGCGTGGTCGTCTTTCTGAAAAGCCGAGCTGGAGATGTTGGGTTTTATTTTTTACAGTTCACAACAATGTATGCATGTACACATATTAGTATTATCAGTTTAAGGTATGATAGTTACATGTTAGACATGCGGTATGCATCGCTGAGGGATTTGATTAGTTTGTAATTTTTGAAAAGACATACGGTAGGTTTTTTTGTTTTATTTCTTGTCTGAAGAAACACAGAGTGATGGATCCTGGCAAGAGACAGGAGCAATTTTATCTACCACCAGGTGCAATGGTGGAGCCAGGGGGTGGCCAATGGTGGCCTTGGCAAACATAGATTAATCTTTGGATGCCAAAAGGGTCACCCCAATCATTTCAGGAAACTACACTTTAAAGCAGTATAGAAACTAGAAAACATTTCTTCAAATGATAGAGGTGGTCAGTTTACATATACAGTATACAGGTAGTCCCCGACTTACGAGCGAGTTCCGTACTTATGAGTTGCTCGTAAACCGAAAATTCGTACCTCGGAACGGCCCGCACGTGGCTATCTCGTAAAACCGGAACTTCGCTCGCAAATGAAAAAAGACGCTAGCGCTGCGGCGCACACCCGTTTATCAACATGAGACTGAACAAGCGTACATACTGATCCTTAAACATGCACAACACTTTATTTACAAGCAGTTAGCTAGCACATTACACCACACATTCATCTATAAACACATACCTGTACAGTTTTTTCTGTACAACAGTGCTTTTCTCCGCCTTTGTTTTTTGGGGGTGGGGGTACAGAAAATAGTGCTCATGTAACCTTCCGCCACTGTACTTTTCCATTTGTCACGCAACAGACACGTACCCCCCCCTCCGCGCGCTCTATGTGCAGTCAAAGTGCAGTGCAACTGTCTAGTCCAGACAGAAAGGACTGTTAGTATCCTAACTTCATACAGAAAAAGTTTTAATAACTTACCGAAAGCCGTCTGCGTGCGCCGCCTTCAGCTGCATCTGTTAGCATTTAGCCCCCCCGAATCCGCAGCTCCGGGCAGTCCGGTTTATCTGCATCTCCAAAAATGCTGTCGGCTTTGTTATTCCAAGTTAGCTCGTTGTCCCCCGATATCTTCGGCTTCCAGGCCGACATCGATCCGAGCTCCAGGAACCTCTGATCGCACAAAGCCGGCTGTCGAAGCTGCAGCTCCGGTGGGGTCCGCTTTAGCATGTTAGCCTTAGCTCATACCATGAGCTACTGGTCTCGTGCGGTGGGAGCGATCGGCGGAGCGATCGCGGCTGCTGCTCCAGGTCTGAGACATTCACAGAGTTACGCGAGTGTTTCCAGCTAATTTATCCGTATGAGGCATCCTCTTATGGGAGAAACAGTCCTCCAAAGCCGGCTGCCGAGTGCCGAGACTCTGGAACTAATGAATGTAAAATGGCGGAGGCGGTATTTCCGGTTCCTGGTTCCCGCAGGAAGTTGTTCAAAAAAGCATAAAATTATTAAAAATAATAATAATAATGACACTTTACGTATTTATAAAGCCATTTAAAACAACCACAGCTGCAACAAAGTGCTGTACACATGAAATTAAGAACATTTAAACAAAAAAAAAAATATATATATATATATTTTTTTTGCGATGGGGGACATTTACCAATCACAGCTATGACAACATCTTCATACTAAAGGCCCAGCATTCCTTGAAGGAATGCATATCACCATCCGCCTTTAATGCAAAAAAAATATATATACATATTTTTTTTTTCTTCATATTTTATTAATTATGATAATCTCGTAAAGTCGGACGCTCGTAGGTCAGGGCGCTCGTAAGTCGGGGACTACCTTTATACCAGGGATATTCAACTGGTGGTCTGCGGGCCATTTCCAGCCATCAGGTGACTTCAATCCGGCCCACTTCATAAAAAATATATAATAACAATATATGTTTGTTTGTTTTTTTGGGGGGGGGGTTTCTGGGTTTGGGTTTTGTTTATTGCATTTATGCCCGAATGCAACAAAATAAACTATTTTAAAAGGTAACAGATCATTGTAATACTTGGGTTTATTTACATAATGACTTTAATCGCTGGATGTCCGGCCCCTGAGCTGCTGGCTTTCAGAATCTGTGGCCCCCATGAGCAGTTTTGTTGAATAACCCTGGTATATAGAGTGCAGTGTTTCCCCTACCATTATACAAGTAGGGCGCCTTGCCCTGTCAACAGAACTGAGCGCCCTGCCTACCAAACTGTCCACCCCCCTTGACAACTGACAGCACTGACGTAATGCTAATCTAGCGGCGCAATATAGACATGCTAGCTAAGTGCTTTATAAAATTTTTGATAGGGAGCTTTTTACGCATAGATGCAGTCACATACCAAAATGGAAGTCATTTGTTGCTTATTTATTAAGTTATCAAGTTCACAAGATTTACATGAATACATAAATGTGGCAGCCATCTTGGATTTTGACCTGGCAACCCTATTTTCTAAATGAACATTTCTTTTGGCTAGATGTAGCCACTTACCAAAATGGAAGTAGATACCTCACTTATTTTTCTAGTTATCATGCTCACAACATTCGGATGGACAGAGGGTTTTTCCATTTCCCTCTTTTCACTCTGCGATGGGGGACATTTACCAATCACAGCTATGACAACATCTTCATACTAAAGGCCCAGCATTCCTTGAAGGAATGCATATCACCATCCGCCTTTAATGCAAAGTTTGACTAAGATCAGTAGTTTTTTTTAGAAATGGCAGAGTTGTAAAAAGAATACTTTACGCCCAATGTAATGCAATGCAATATTACAAAATATCATGCTCACAGTATTTATAGTAAATGACTCTTAGCTACTACCATAACAAACTTTAGCTCAATATCGTTAAAATTGACTGGCTTATAGCCATTTATGTGTTAGCTAATGTTGTTTAGCAGAGGTAACCTACAAGGGGATTGACTTAGAAAAATATTTAATCCTTTTCAAAACTTTAAATAAAATCTATGCAATGGTTCATGATATTTTACTAACAGACAAACCCAACAGGTAATGCTAAATTTCTACTAAGTAAAGATGTTGTGTACTATGCACCCTCAGGGGCTACTACCACACCAAAGCTTAGCTCGATATCTGTATTTTTGACTGAATTGTAGACATTTATGTATTTTTAAGGATAGCTGGCTGTGGCAGGCATCTTGAATCGGTTGAATTCAAAAGTAAATCATTTGGAGATGTACGGTACATGCAATGACTAAGTTTTGCATGTTCCAATAAAATGTGTCCAGTGGATCAAGAGATTTTGTACTAACAGGCAGATACACTAACACAAACATGGGTACAATCATGATTGTCCCAACTTTGCCTTTTGACAGCAGGCAATAATTTTTGTTGAACCTAAAAAGTCCAAAGATGTTAGGTCTGAAGTCATAAAAAAGTGTCGGACGTTGTAGCAGGAAAAAACGCTGCATCAGCATTTGTCTCTTTAGTCGTGGACTGGATTTCTCACTCAAATCTTACTACAGGTACTTTCAACTGCCCTCATTCCGTTATGGTGGGAACTAACACCTGTGCCTGTCTCTTCTCCACAACATGGCTTCCTGGCCATAATAACCCATCGCCATGGTGACACCACTATAGGCACAAGCAAGAGGCAGGGAGTGCAGGGAGGTGTCCCGCTGAGCTGTCGACACAGTGTCAAAGACAAAGGTGTCTCCTGGATGGAGCGTGAAGGGAAGGTGGAGATTAAGACAGCCAGAAGACTTGTTTCTTCGTCTCCTATAATCACTCCCTTCCTCCGTCATCCCACCTTGTTGTCCTCCCCCACCTCCTCTTTCTTCTTCTCGTTTTGTGCGACCTTGCTCTGCTCTCAGTCCCCATTCTTTTTGTCTGGTAGGCATCTTACACCATCCACCTCCCTCCCTGCTCCCTTTGTGGGTCACCTTTCTATTTTCTCTTCTCTTCTATCAGCACCTCCTCTTTATTACTATCTAAATGGTATTCATTTAGAAACAAACAAGAGAAAAAAGACAGAAAAAAAAACGTTTCCCAAGATTTTCTCTGTCATTTAGAGTGCGTGGAGGCCAGGTCTGTATGAATGTGTATAAGTGTACCACCCCTTCCGTCTCTGGGGCTCCTCTCATGTGCACATTTCACATCTGAAGGGCTTTATATGTGCCGAACCTCTGTTACAGATGTTGTTACCATGGCTACAGCTGGTAAGGACCGCTGACATAATGATAGACACAGCGGCTATGGCAACCCCAGGATCATAATTCATAAACAAGACATCTGACACGTTACGGTCACACGAAAAACGTTGGATCTCTGGAAAGCCTGGTCCATTGCTGGTACTCTACGAGCCTTTGTGTGCCCAACACGCCAAGCAGTTGACAAAGAAATACACTGCCGTAACCAACGGTGACCAGAACTAACAATAGCTGTCCTTTGGATAAGCTTGAACAAGAGCTTCTCCACAGCGGAGCGTCGTGTAGCATGCAGCGCATGAGTCGCCACTGAATTCAGCCACACAATCGATACATAATGAATCCATAATTCCCAGCAGTCACTCCCCATTGATTGTGGCTGGATTCCCCCCATTCCTAAATCCCCTCCAACCTTCCAGAGGCCACAAAAGCAACCACACCATGTTGATACTGCATTCACATGGTCCCTCGATCCTCGTCAGTGTACAGAAGAGACAAAATCAAGCTTGAGTGTTTTACAAGCAGCGTCTCGTCAATAAATTACCCGTCCAAGGTCTGCTTTAATTTAATCCCATGCAATTTCATTTTACTGGTATGTGCTGTAGCTTCTTGCAATGTCATCTGTCACATAGAGCCATCCCATAAAAAGCTCAGGGTCTTGACCTCCTGGAAAGGAGTAATACTCATGCAAAAGCTCTTGGCGATATCACAGCAACTCATGCAGTTGCTTCCAGGAGGTTTCTCCACTGATGGCAAACAGAATGATGGTAGGCATGTGGATAGAGCTGGGTTGAGCACAATAAACAACTGTACCTCTGTGGACAATTTTTAATAAATACATAGTTCAATTAACTGCTAGCAATAATACAGACTACATATTTTAGAGCATAGAAGTAATTTTCAAATATTTAAAGAATTAATACAAACATCAAATATGAACATTTGGTTGCACTAGCACCTGGTCACGACACGTGGCATGTCAACTTGTTTCCTAACTGGGGCTTTCCCAGTGTAGTTTATTCACCCTTTGACCCCTCTCCAGAGAAAAACAACATGGAGAGTCCCATGGTTTAGTTTAGCCAATGTAGTTTATTTTGAAAGGAGTTTTAAGTGAAAACTATGGTCACAGATAGGCTTGTCACGATAAATTTTGCTGGGCGATTGTCTCAGAAATGATTGCGATAAATGATAATGTTGTTTGAAATTTGACAATAATTTGTCATTGTTGTCAAATTTAAGAAGAAATGTTGGTTAATTTGTTTTGCGTGTAGTACCTTTTTGACCACTGGATGCAGTACAAGACAGTTTGAACTGAAAGATGGATAGTGAGGGAGTGAGCAGCGTGTCTCATGGGCTGTCTCTATTCCTGTTTTCGGTTCTCAAAATGGCGGACACTTGGTGTGGTTGAGCTCTTTAGGATTGCATTTTTCCATGCAAAGACTGTACCGGTAATAAAAAAAAATCAGTAAACAAGTTCTCAGCTTCTTTTTGCAGAGAAAAACAACTTTTTACATGAAGGTACGGGTTTCAACCGTAAATTTTGGAGCTTTGACAAGACAGAGGTTTTTTCCCCGAGATCGGCCTGTTAGCTTAGCTCGTAGCTTAGCTTCTCAGCTTAGCTGCGTTTAATGATCCAAAAATTCGATTTTGTACAATTAAAATGGATTTTCAAGAAAAAGAGAAAGGGAGAAGTCAGTGAAGAACACTGGAGTTGAGCCTTTTGTCATCCAGTGTCTTCAGTAGAAAGAGAGAGACACAAAGAAACGATAAAGCCGATAAATGACAATGAGGTCGATAATTTTCATTTATCATGTGATTAATTGATTTATTGTTTATTGTGACAGGCCTAGTCACAGGTGAGCTCAGTTATACTGTCAGAATATACCGGTATGTGTCCCCTTCATTTTCAACCATGGGGCAGATTAAAATGAAGGAATTAAAAAATACCTTGCTAGCAGAATTAGTTTCTACGTGCGTCTCTGGGCCCAAAACCTCTGTTTCATCCACGTGTTTCTCAGCTGTAGAAATGGGGGATGAGCAAACTCAAATTCAGCTGTATGGCACTGGCATTGGTTTTTTAGGCTAAATAAGCTGTACGCTGATAATCCCCATCGCTGAATGTGAACAGTGAATGTTTGTAGTTTTTTGAGATGAGCGTTTTTCTGGACTGGCAATGAACAGGGAATGCGAGTTAACTTTAACATTTTTGGTGATGGATCCTGGTGAATGGAGGGAGCAATTTTATCCATGGGGCGGCCGTGGTGTAGTGGTAATGGCAGTCGACCCCTGATCGGAAGGTTGGAGGTTCAAATCCCGCATCCGCCCACCATGTGTCGTGTCCCTGGGCAAGACACTTAACCCCGAGTTGATCCCGGTAGGTCTGGATGGCGCCTTGCAAGGCAGGCTACCACTACCGGTGTATGAATGTCTGAATGAATGGGTGGATAGCTGGTATTGTAAAGCGCTCTGGGGCTCCTCACAGGGGGCTGGAAAGCGCTATATAAATAAGCTCCATTTACCATGATCAGGCGCAATGTTGGGGTGGTCAGTAGATTAACCTTTAGCTTCTCCAATTACTGTATACGTTTACTCAATATAAAATGTAGAAAACAGTTTCCTCAAACCATAGGAGGGATCGGTACACACAAACACACACAAGTTTGTCTTCCTGTCTTTACATCAACTTCTATTCATTTTATAACCTAACCTTTTCCATGTCTCTCTTGTAAATGAGTCCTCGAGGCTCAATGGGATCAACCTAATAATAATAAAGCTTGAATGAAACCTTGGCCCTTACCCTAAACCTAACCATTACCAGTACATATCATCCCTAAACCTAACCCCTAATCTTCCAATTGCACTACGTCTTATGGGGCCGGGCCCGGGCTTTGGGTCCCACAAAGAGCAGTTGGTCCTCATAATGTACAAAGTAGTAGAGGTGCAGGAAAAAATTTGATTAAAAAAAATCTAGATTCTTAGTTCTGGCAATTCTGAATCGATTCTAAAAGCCCATAAATCGATTTTAAAATGTGCTTAAGTTTTATTTTTTTCGCTCTTACTCCCGAGTGTAATGCATTACGTGTCCGCTTGGCCGCCGTAGAATTGGGCCGTGTAGGCCACCGTACAGCAAGCTAGTTAGCCAACTCCTTTTATCTGAATGGAGCCTGCTAGCATGTAGTAGGAGGAAAGCGTGATTCAACTTGCTCCTTTGTCTTTAAAAATAATTTCAGATCCTACAATGTTCTGGGGGAAGACAGAGCTTAACAAGAGAACGGTTGTTTGCAAGAAGTGTCAAATAAAATTGCGGTACAGTATTTGGAAATATGACAAAATGCGCAGAAGATGAAAGTGAAGCGAGAAGGTCCTCGCTGCAGCCTGCGGAACGGACCACTGTCAGTCCCGGAAGTGGTGCTATTGCACTCCGGAAATGAAGGGGGCGCTATTGCAACCTGCAGAACGGACCAAGTACACCTCGCTGCAGCCTGCAGGGAACGGGGCGGAGACGGACCACTGTCAGTGTTTTAAGTTGTTTATTAGTTACTAATGTAATTTTAACCCTAACAACTTAAATTAAACAACAACAAAGAAGTATTATGTAGATGTATTTATCTATTCTCATCGTCACTCGATCTATCCAAAACAATAGGCTTAAAAAAAAATAAAAAAATACCACACGGTATTCAGCAACCGGGAATCGAACCAAGGTCTTTCGGATCACAAGCCGGCTCTTCTACCTCTGCACCATCCTGGCATGTGATGATTCAGAAGTATCAAACATACATATTTATCCTTAGAGTGGGTTTGCAGGATAGACCAAGGGCAGATCGTTATTCCATCGCAGAGTAAGAAAAAATGTAGTGCAACCAAACATTTTAAGAACGCTGGAGTTCAATTCATAGATTTTGATGTAGTGAAAAGTATTTTTAAAATAAATACGTTAAAATATACAATATAACTAGTGGCATTGCTTGTTTTAAGTTGTTTATTACTAATGTAATTTTAACATTCAAAAAGAAAGTTATTTTAAGGGACATACCACATGACATACGTATCACGTGACATAACACGTCTTGTACTCATATCTTTATTGTTTAATTTGTGTTTATGATGTTGCAAAGTGTCCTTGGGTGTTTTGAAAGGCGGTGTAAAATACAATGCATTATTATTACTATTATTATTATTATTATTATTAAATTAACACGGCTGGTACAGGAATAGCGCCACTAGCGCCCCCTTCATTTCTGGAGTGTAATAGCACCACTTCCGGGACTGACAGTGGTCCGTTCCGCAGGCTGCAGCGAGGTGTACTTGAGTGAAGCAGCCAACCAGCGAACTCTGAACTCTGCAACAAACTTCCAGCTGATTCTCCAACAGCTGTGAAGATTTCCCTCTCCATCTCCTGCTATGTCACAAAGGGTTTACGAGCAGACAGCTCAGCCGTAGATGAGGGGTTTAGCTTTATTTTTTAATACGCTGGACCCCAACGTATGTTATTCATTCACTTAGATTTATTTCTTTATTTTTGCAATAAGCAGCACCACAACTTCATCATGAAACAACGAATGGGAGAAGTTCTGATGCAGCTGCAGCTCAAAGGTAATTGCTTTTCTCATATTATACTAAAACTAATAGACAAGTTGTACAACAAACTTAATGTAATTTGTCTTTTAACAGGTTGAAGAGGACAGATGAGACACATCTCCTGGAGCCAGTTCTAAATTATACAATTCTTTTTTGGTTTAAAGGGGACCACATATTCAAAATTCACTTTTTAATGGTTTTTTTACTCAACTTTGGGTATTTACTTCATAAAAAAACAGTCCTAAGGCCAAAAAAATGCACCCAGTGGTTTATTTACTCTAAGTAGATTTATTTATCTTTGATAAAATACAGTTCGTTTTGCACTTCCTGCGGTTTGTGACGTCACAAACCGCAGCCAACCGCAGCCACAACCCACCACAACCTGAGTCCAGCCCCTCACCTAGCAACCCCTGGTTAGGCTCAACCCACTTCTGTATTAAACACATGACTGTTGTTTTTCATGATTTCATCTCATCTTTTGTTTATATGTTCTTAATTTCATGTGTACAGCACTTTGTTGCAGCTGTGGTTTTTTTTAATGGCTTTATAAATAAAGTATAATTGTTATTTTTATGTTTTAGTTCAATTTTTAGTGTATTTGCGATCGCTCCCAACGCGCATCCGGTAAAAATTAAACGAGCAGACCCCCGGCGTAGGGACCGGCGGCGACGGGACCCTCTCTTCTGGCGGATGGAGCGGAGCTTCAACTGTACAGCCTCGCTGCAGCCTCGCAGCAGCCTCGCAGCAGCGAGGACCTTCTCCTTACGGATTAATTTACGGGAGACACTTGGTGAACTTTGTGTTGTCTTGACTGGAACAGCGATAACTCCCAAAATCGCCGCGTGCAACGAGCGGAGCTGGCGAACACCGGAAGAGGAACAAGCTAACATTAGCTTCGGATTCGGGTGGTCTCATGCTAAAAGGAGCAGCAAATTGCGGCGCGCTCAGACGGGTTTCGGTAAGTTATCTTAAGCTAGCACTAACAGTAAGTCAAATGAGTAATAAAAAAAGAGCTAATTTTAAAACAACAACACATTACAGATACTGGCTGTTACAGAGGGCGTAAACAGATCTTTGAAGGGCGTGGACTTCAGAACTTGTATCAGAAACCGGTCGTTCAAAACGAAAGTTAAAAATGGCAGAATTAAAAAGGGTATAATTGATTATCTAAGAATTATTTTGTGTATTAAAATGAATTAATATTGTCAAGATAGCACACAGACATAACATAAAAATTTTAAAGACCTATATGTGGTCACCTTTAAAAATTACAGTTCAGGAGAGATATTGTGCAGACTTGCACAGGTTTTTAAAGTTTGCTAAAGATTTACCAAATATGAATCAATATGGTTAAGACTGTGAAGTCTGTATATTTCATATTAAGTTAAGTTTTGAAAATATAGCAAATGTTAGAGCAATATGGTTTAAAAATAACTGTGAAGTCTGTATTTTATTTTGAGTTAAACGTTAATGTACTACCGGTATGTATGGTAGGCTGAAGTCTGTTTACTTGTATTTATATATTTTGAATTATTTCTCTGTGATGGACTGGAGACCTGTCCAGGTGTCCCCCGCCTCTCACACAGTGATTGCTGATATGGGCACCAGTGATACCCATGACCCGTAAAGGAGGAAGTGGGTAAAGATGATGAATGGATGAATTATTTGTTCCTAGATTTTTATTTTATTTATTTATTTATTTTAAATCCAGGCAACTAAGCTAACCTAATACTGGTCATTNAAAGAAATTCTGTTATGGATGTCCCAAACTACAAGTACCAGCTGAAGGTCCCAATGAAGGCCTACGTTATCCAGATCAGAGTAATGACCACACAGGCTCTGAGGTTTGTTGTTGGGCTTTTGGCCAAAGTTTTACATAAGCCAAGTCATAAAAGAGCTGCTGGAAAACATTGAAATAGCATGCCAACATAGAGGAAAACCGTTTGATCAGACAATATTTGCTACTTTTTAAAACTTGAAGTGGTTATACCTGCGTTTTCTTTTGGAACAGGCAGAGTGATACAGACACACAAAATGCAGAGTAGCAAAGCGGGACAGGAAAACTGACAGACTGAGGGCCAGTTTACACGGCGCGTATTTTGAGTGTAACCGCTACTTTCTCTTTGCGACTTTGCTTATCGCCTACACGACGCTGCTGGCCCCCCTCGATGACACCGATACTTTTCTGACCCTGCTCTCAAGGTGGAAGTTTTTCGCTGACCCCCCGCTGATAATGTAAACATCTCCCGTGGAGCTTTTGTGTCAACCACATGCGCGCAGCCCGCATGCGCGTGGACAGTCTGACATTTCACGTGTCACGTTGCAAAATATAACAGTTTAACAATAATAAACAGTATTTATGTTGGCGTGGGAGATGTAAATTTATCTGAACTACAGTATCTATCTGGACTCGTTACATTTTTTAAACAGTGCGTAACGTGCTGTGAAAATGAAGACACCAGGTTTATTTTTTATTTTTTTATTTATTCAGCACCAAAGTTTAAACACAAACACTGAGAATTAAACTGAACACACTATTAAAACACGTGAACTGAACTGTAACTACGACTCTTGCTGTGTGTTCATCTGGACCCATCAGAACCGCCGAACCGTCTGCCTGTGGAACGACAGCTTCTCCACCTGGCAGAAATAAATAAATAAATAAAAACTCAGTTGTTGTGTGATCAAAGTAAACACAAGCAAACATTATATTAAGAACGTTGATTTACCTGCTGTAAGTCAGCTGTATCACGGAGTAAAGTCCGGTTCTGGTCCACAGTCCACTCAGCGGTTCTGGTCCACAGTCCACTCAGCGGTTCTGGTCCACAGTCTCAGCGTCTAGTGTGCAGCTTGTTAGATGAAGCGGGTCCCACTGACTCAAATCTGTTGACTCTTGTCCAAATTCCAGCTTTAACTTGTTGTTAACTTGTTGACAACAACTTGTAGTTAGCTGATTTTAGCCAGAGAGGAAAACAAGACGAGGCAGCTGGTCTGTTTACCTCAGGCAGCGCATGCGTAGTAGTGAAGGTTCCAAAAATCACAGCGCCATCTAAAGGCCCAGCATGGTAACTACAGTGAAATCATGAGGACGGGGGGTTGGAGGGGGAGAGAGTCGTATCCACAGAATTCGACAGTGTCAACGCAAAACTTTTCACCTAATTAACATACCCAAAACATCCGTTTCCCCCACACAGTGTCCGTGTAAACAGGGCCTGATTAACAAAACGTGTTGCAGGGCAGGAAACTTTTTCTTGCCGACATGCGATTGAAACCGTCAGCTCTTCAGAAACTCTTCTGCCGTGGCTTCAGGTGGCCACCAGATGTCACTCTTCTTAGCTTCTTAGACTGAAGCTTTGAATCTTTTTGGGCACACATGACATGAAGCCACCTGTCAATCAATCCAGCAGGCTTGTCAGCAATTGATCAAGTGGTGATCGCAATTTGTCCTGAAGTGAAACTCCTTTCCCTCATTCGTGAACACGAATTGTTCACGAATGAGGGAAAACTGGAGCGTGAGATCGATAGGCGGATAGGTGCAGCGTCCGCAGTGAAGCGGGCGCTGTACCGGTCTGTCGTGGTGAAGAGAGAGCTGAGTCAAAAGGCAAAGCTCTCAATTTACCGATCGATCTACGTTCCCACCCTCATCTATGGTCATGAGCTTTGGGTTATGACCGAAAGAACAAGATCTCGGATACAAGCGGCTGAAATGAGTTTTCTCCGCAGGGTGGCTGGACTCTCCCTTAGAGATAGGGTGAGAAGCTCAGTCATCCGGGAGGGACTCGGAGTAGAGCCGCTGCTTCTCCACATCGAGAGGAGCCAGTTGAGGTGGCTCGGGCATCTGGTTAGGATGCCTCCTGGACGCCTCCCTGGTGAGGTGTTCCGGGCATGTCCCACCGGGAGGAGACCCAGAGGAAGACCCAGGACACGCTGGAGGGACTATGTTTCTCGGCTGGCCTGGGAACGCCTTGGGATTCCCCCAGAGGAGCTGCTCCAAGTGGCTGGGGAGAGGGAAGTCTGGGCCTCCCTACTTAGGCTGCTCCCCCCGCGACCCGACCCCGGATAAGCGGAAGAAAATGGATGGATGGATGAAACTCCTTTTACCTGCAGGAACTGCACCCCCCTTTTCCTCCGACAACACTGTCGGGATTTTCAATGTTTGCCCTACAGTTAAACAAAGAGGGTGTTACACCCAAAGAGGGTGTAACGCTCCATGTCTGTGTAGTAGGGGTGGGCGATATGGCTCAAAAATTATATCGTGATATTTCAGAGCATTATCACGATAACGATAAATTTCGTGATATAACAAATTATTTTTTTTTTGACAAAATTAACTTAACATGTTGCTTTGCAGTATTATATAAAATTTTAAAAAACAACAAGGGGTAATTTTACTGAAATTACTTTATTTAGTAAAGTATTCAGTCTCCAAGTATAAAAATAAAAATGATCTGTTGTTTAGATTGAAAAAGTCTGCACAAAATATAGATCAACAAAATCCACCACAAAAACTAAAGTGTAGGTGTAGTTTCCTAAAACAACTAAATAAAATGAAGCTTAAGATTTTTTGAGCATAAATGAAACATACAACAAATTATATGTTGCCTTTAAATGAGCTAGAACTTCAAGAAGTTGTGACAAGGCGTCCAGTTGACCCTGAAACTTGTTCGTGTTTCAGCTTCATCTGTTCCTGTAGAAACGTGTCATTCCTCTGATTCATTTTTTTAACTGATCTGTGTCTGATCGTGGACCGACTGTGGAGCGGCGCGTGTTTGTAACGATAGTTTAGCGGGGGACACGCAGCACCGTGGCTGCTCAGAGCAGGGCGGGGGTAGATTTGAGCCGTCTTTGCCTGCAGAGCAGGGGGGGAGAGACAGCTGAGACGCGCGCACGTTGTTTGTTTTTAGCATTTTAGCAGTAACTAATTAGCGCTACACCAGCATAGACTGGTGGAGGGGAGGTGCACAGTTGTTTGAAGCGCTCGGGTATTAAGGGGGCAGGGCGCCCTGACGTATTACGTCATGAAATTAGCATATCATGATATAACTTTTTTGCCCGGGCAAGCTTTTTTTACTGGTAATACCGGGAACAATGTGAAGTTATTTTCAAGTTGGATGCTGGATATTCAAGCTCCGTGTCCTCAGCGGTGCATTGCGCTCGTCAGTCGCGCTTCATGGAGTCTGATTTCGGCAGCCGCGTTAAGTCTACCCCTTCTCAGAGACGTGATGGTTCACTTATGCTACGTTCACACCGAACGCGTTTTGAGCTGCAGGAGCGGCCGGTTTACATGCAAAGTTAATGGGGGACGCGCCTGTAGGGGTCGTGCGTCGCGTCACGCCGTTTTGAGCGGAGCGGAAGGGGCGGCAGAGCGTTGAAAAAGCTCGACTTGAAAAAGCTGAACTTTCGCCGCTCAACGCGTCTTGACAACCAATCAGGGAGAGTCAGCTATGTCACGCGGTAACGAGGGGACGGATGTTGTGCAAGTGTGACGCATTGTTTGTGAGACAAAAACAACCCGCAAATTCGTGTTCAAGTATGGAGGAGTTCAAGAAAGGAGAAAAAAAAGGACCTTGCCTGGCGGAGTGTCAGTGAGGAAGTCAGGATATCGGGTAAGTTTTGAATTGTAAACTCCTCCCACACCCCGCCGCCTCCGTCGCTGCTGCTTCTCGTTCCGGTCTGAACAGCAGTGCGTCCACCTTGAGGCGTTTCGCTCTTTTTGGCCACTCAAAACGCGTTCGGTGTGAACGTAGCATTAGGGGCCGTCAACAAATTTTCGAGCGAGTCACTCTTTAGAAACAAAAAACTATATATTTTACATGATTTGAGCCACAAATCTTACATCAAACTACTCTCCAAGACCAGATCTGCAAGGCACAGCTGTTTATTTCTCAATTTTTATGCATTTTGTAATTTTTCACAATTTAATATTTAATAAATCACTGTTTTTGGTCAATACCATTCAGGTATTTTGAGCCACCCACACAAATCTTACATCAAACTACTCTCCAAGACCAGTCCTATGAGGCACAGCTGTTTATCACTTTTATGCATTTTGTAATTTTTCACAATTTAATATTTCATAAATCTGGGGTTTTTCCTCAATAGCTTCCAAGTCATGTGGCCTGTTGACCCAAAATCACTGAAATAATTCTGCTAGTCTCTATGAATAAGGCACAGTCATTTGTTTTTTATTTTAAGTCATATTAATCAGACTCCATGAAGCGGACTGACGAGAACACCGCACCGATGAAGACACGGAGCTCGAATATCCAACGTCCAACTTGAAAATAACTTCACTGGGGTCAAGAGGCAGGTGATCTGACAGATCAGTCAGAAAATGAATCATTCCTGCATGAATAGAGGAATGAATACTTTACTAAATAAAGTAATTTCAGTAAAATTACCCCTTGTTTTTTAAAATTGTATATAATACTGCAAAGCAACATGTTAAAGGTTCAGTATGCAGTTTCTGTAGAACTGCAGCAGTTAGAAATATTTTCAACAGGCAAAGCATTCTGATCCCTCCCCCTCAGAGCCATATGTGGCTCTGCCCCCTTGTGGTCTGTTGAATTTCAAATTCAAGCTCTGTTTTTATTGGCTGATTCAAATTCAAGCTCTGTTTTTATTGGCTGGTTACAAACTCTGTTTTTATTGGCTGGAAAATGGCGGGTCACCTTTTCTTTTTAGAAATGCTTATTTACCACCTGGAGAAGCAAGGGGACAATATTTTTTTTAATTTTTTTTCAGAGATTACCTGGCTAACATCAGTCTGTCAGGAGGTAGGGACAGAGTGAAGAAATATGTTCATAAAAAAAGCTACATACTGCAGCTTTAAGTTAATTTTGTCAAATAAATAAATTTGATGCGTTTGTTTTTTTCTCGTTATATCACGAAATTTATAGTTATCGTGATAATGCTCTGAAATATCACAATTAGGGGTGGGCGATATGCCTCAAAAATTATATCGTGATATTTCAGAGTATTATCACGATAACGATAAATTTCGTGATATAATCTAAAAAAAAAAATCAAATGTATTTATTTGACAAAATTAACTTAACATGTTGCTTTGCAGTATTATATAATTTTTTTAAAAACAACAAGGGGTAATTTTACTGAAATTACTTTATTTAGTAAAGTATTTAGTCTCCAAGTAAAACTACACCTGCACTTTAGTTTTTGTGGTAGTTTTTTTTATCTATATTTTGTGCAGACTTTTTCCAATCTAAATAACAAACATTTTTAAAGTGCAGGTGTAGTTTCCTAAAACAACTAGCCTAAATAAAATGAAGTTTGTGTCATTCCTCTGATTCATTTTTTTAACGGATCTGTCTCTGATGGAGTTGTAATGTATACAGCAGTGCTGTGCATGTAAATTACAGAGTGCCAGTGAACGCACCGCCACCAGTGAGAGCGTGACGTAGGCGCGCAGGTTCGGGTGTGAAAGAAAGTCAGAGAACGGAGCGGTGGAGGATCATGCAGTCTGTATTTGTGCAGCTTAAACAATAAAGCAACGTCTGCTATAAACCAGCAAGGTTATTGAGCGTGCAGAGAAACATCACAGGAGTGACTGTGGAGCCGCGCGTGTTTGTAACACAGTTTCCAGCGAGGACACGGCTGCTCAGAGCGGAGCGGGGAGGGGGGGACAGCTGTCTGCCTGCAGAGCAGGGGGGGAGAGAAGCTGAGACGCGCGCGCGTTGTTTTTAACATTTTAGCAGTAACTAATTAGCGTTTTACACCAGTACAGACTGGAGGGGATGTGCGCAGTTGTTTAAAGCGCTCGGGTGTTAAGGGGCGGTGCGCCCTGACGTATTACGTCATGAAATTAGCATATCATGATATAAGATTTTTGCCCGGGCAAGCTTTTTATACCGGTATTACCGGTAACGATATGATATGGCCCAGCCCTAATCACAATATAATTTTTGAGCCATATCGCCCACCCCTAGTGCTTGGTGACTGTACAGTACTGTACATGTATCCATGTACTGTATTCATCTATTTAAAAAAAAAAAAAGTTAATGAGATACGTTCTTAAGTCCGAAACGTCGCAAGTCAAGGACTCCCTGTAATGATAAATCTTCAGTGGAGAACATGCAGTTCAGAAATACGTACACACTTAGAAAAACAGGAGCTCCCTCTATCACACAACTGACCAGAAGCAAGTAGCTGAAAGAAATGGTGGTAAGCAGTCGCTGGAAGTACGACTCATCTGTGACGTGACAACCAACACAGAGCAGACTTTACAGTGCATAAGGGCCATAATTAGAACCTCAGTGATACATAAACGTTCACCCATCACTAGGCTGTGGTTCTTAACTGGAGAACGGTGGAATACTCCTTCCAGGTCAGGGTTGAGTGTCTGCCTCAAGAGAAGAGTTTAACTATTGACAGGAGTCTTGTTCATGAGTGATGATAGGATGTAGTGAGTGATGGGTTAACGGATCAGGGTGTCATCGTCAGTAAAGAGGGAGTTGCTTTGGTCTGTTACGGTGAAGAAAAGTTGAATCAAAAGTAGGGCTGAACGATTTTGGAAAATAATCTTAATTGCAATTTTTTTTCTATAAATTGCAATTGCGATTTAAAACGCGATTATTATTTTTATAGCTTCAAGTATTTTTCAACAAACAGAAACAATAAATCAATCTGTTTTATAATAAACAATGTCAGATTTATTTAAAGACGAGATTACAATAAAGCAAACAAATGTATGCCTTTTCTTTTCACCATTTCTATTTTTTCTTGTTTCATAAACATAATAGTAAACATGTTAAGTGAACTTCCCAACTACTGTCTGAACTTCACATGACAGTTAATATAAAAAATTAGATAAAAAAATTACTGTTTGAAGTTCAAACAGTTTGGTCAGTGATCTCTGTCAGCTGATACTTTGCTTACTTGAAGTTGAAGCACTGGTTGATGTCATTCTAGCCATGCAACCATTGTAAATGTCTTTGTGGTGGTTTTTTTAAAGATCCACTGACGTGATTTTTCTACTATTCATCAAATTGCTCAAAATATATATATATTATCATTTAAATATGTTAGTTTTTGCAAACAAAATGATAAATCACTTTAATTTTGCTTTAAAAGTGATTTTGAACTTCAAGCTGTGTTTAATCATGGGAAATCCGTTTACACCCGAACGCACCATCTGTGATGTCATGTGCAGAGTTGAGGCAGAGCTCTTGGCTTGTCACGGTATGAGCAGCTCACATAAAAGTAAGTCTGATACGGCATCAGATCTAAATTAGATCCTGCTGTTTCTTGTTCCATCACCCAAACTATTTTCTGCTTCCCAAAATGAAGACAAATAGCTTAAATCTTCACCTAGATTGCTAAATTAGTCAGGTTTTAAAATGTCTGCTATTGAAGAGACTGGAGCCCTCTGCCTCTCACTCTGCACATTACATCACAGATGGTGCGTTCAGGTGTAAACGGATTTCCCATGATTAAACACGGCTTGAAGTTCAAAATCACTTTTAAAGCAAAATTAAAGTGATTTATCATTTTGTTTGCAAAAATTAACACGCTCAGCTTTGCCCCGGCCTTTACTCTGCAGCCTTATTGCTTGTTTTCAAAGAGTCAGACGAAGAGTTTTTAACATGGAGGGTGAACTTATGGATGTTTCTCAGCGGCCTACGCGACGCGTCAGCGCCTCATTTGCCCTGCCCAAAATGGCGGCCGGCCACAGAAGCGAGCCCACACGAAGGACTTTACAAGAAAACACGGTAAAAACAATTATTTCTTTGCTGAGAAAAAATATATTTCTTATGTAATGTAAAATTTTGAATTTATTTTTTTCACCGTACTGCTATTCTTTTTTCACGTCTTCTGCCTCAGGGTCCCCATTGGAGGGCGGAGTTAATGTAAACAGATTTTTGAAGGGCATGGCCTTCAGAGCTCATTATCATAAACAGCTCGTTCTGAACGGAAGTCAGAAAAGGCAGAACTAGAAAGGGGATATTTTATTATCTAAGAATTATTTTGTGCATTAAATTGAATGAACATGGTCTGGATAGCCCACAGACATACCATAAAAATGTATAGGACCAATAATTGGTCCCCTTTAAACAACTACATCAGGTAAATCAGAGTGGTCCAGAGCAATAACACAAACTGTATGAGTTTTTAAATCTCTGAATCTAAGTCAATGTTGTTTATATGTTTTAGGCTTTAAAGTTATTGAGCATCGCTACGAACATCCATCACTCAAAAAGTTCAGAACTTTATGAACTAAACTAAAACTGATATTGTCAACAAGCCCTGGAGCTTATTAAAGCCCTGCCCTGATGATGACTGAGAGATTCAACCGTTCAAGAGGTATTTTTCTTTTATTATGATCTAATTACAGGGAGTCCTCGACTTTATGTCAAAAAAATAAAATATATATATTTTTAATAAATAGATAAATGTAAAGTACTGTACAGTCACCGAGCACTTAGCCTATCCCAACAGTTTTTAAAGATGAAGGAGTGAGTTGAATTGTCTCCCTCCTCCCTAGCAGGCTCCATTCACATAAAGGGAGCTAGCTTCCTTTATGTGAAAGGGAGAGAATTCAACTCACTCCATCTTTAAAAACTGTGTTAGGATAGGCTAAGTGCTTGGTGACTGTACAGTACTGTACATGTATTCATTTATTTAAAAATAATAGTAATTGTATGGATCCGACTTACGTCATTTTCGACATACGAACGGTCCTTAGGTCCGGAACTCATTTGTAAGTCGAGGACTCCCTGTAATCTTTTTTATTTAAAATCATAATCTTATTAACTTATTATTTTTTATCTCTTTGTGTTTTATTTCCAGTCTGGGACAGAGATAGCAGTTGTCTTCTTCCTCTTCAGGGAAATCCACCAGATCACCTGCAGCTAAGAAGTGTGTGATGACTGAACTGAAGTCTGAACTTTTCCAGGGACCTGTCCCACCAAGAAGAGGTTGCGAGTACAGTAATGAGGACAAATACAGCCACACTGCTGCTACTGTTTATATTGACATGCTTTTCTCCACCACTGGAGATATTCACTGTAACTAGATCTGTGCGTTTAGCAGAAAATGTGGACAAGTTGGTCTTTTTGGACAAAAACTTAAAACTTGATTAGTTAGATTGTAAACAGTTTGTTGCTGCTTATTGTTCTGGTTCTGACTGTTATTGTATTTATTAAGATTTTTATTATTGTTAATATAGTTTATTTATTATAAAGGGTGCTGTTTATTTAAAATATCATCCAAATGGGGCACTTTTATTTATTTTTATACAAACGTATTTTTGGCAAATTTTCAAAATAAACATTTTGTAAGTCTTTATTTTGTCTTCTTTTTTTTTGTACCGAAAATAAACCTAACCGAGCCCTCCTTGTAATTGAACCAAACCGAAATGTGATTTTAGCGTACCGTTACACCCCTAGTAAACGGCTACTGATGACTGTCAGGTAAACAAGGACTACAGTATATAAGCTCTCCATGTGGAAAACTTGGTAAAGAAACTGAAAGTTAAACTGGGTTTCTTTTTCAGAAAAAGATCATGTCCAACTCTGAATGTTAGGAAACACCTTGCAACTGTGACTTTCCTTCCCTCCATTGATTACAGTGACATTCTCTACATGAATGCTCCTACAAGCACCCTGCAGATGTTGGATGTTGTCTACCATGGTGCACTAAAGCTAGATTCATACTTGACGCGTCGTGCAGCGCGCGAGGGTGCGCGCTCCAAAAGTGACGCAATTTCACAGTCCCCGCCCCTGCGCGTTGGCCCCGCGCAGGGGATTAGCGCGTGCTGTGCACCTCTGAATTTTTGAAACTCCGCAAGCTTTGCGCGCGCGGTGGGCGCTACGATTTGATTGACAGGTCCTCACCGACAGCCTTCACCCTCTTCACGCCGGAGCCTGCAGCTGTTTGCGCCGCTGTGGTCGTGGAGACGGAGTCGCGACGCATGGAGGAATGTTTTGTGACACAAAATGTATTAAATTCTCCTTCATTCCTGATCTGGAGTCGGACTTTTCTTTTTTTGTTTTTTCGCCAAAAGTCACGTGATCGCTTTCTCCTCCGCTGACTCCATGCATTAAGCCCGAGATACACTCATGCGTCCTCAGGTACGCCACTCTACGCGCGCATTTTGTGCGCATGTGTTTTGCTGATATGCTTCAGCATATGTCAGAAACTCGTTCTCCTTGCAGCTGCACACGGAGGGGACCAGGGTTGCCAGATAAGAAATAATGAATCATCTAGTACTGTTGCTTATTTTTTATTTTTTTTACCCAAACTGTCATATTTGCTGCGTGAGGGTCTGATAAGATTAATAGTGTGTTGAGTTTAGTGAACATTTGCACTGAAAAGGGGTAAAAAAAATAAAAAATTAAATAAAATTCATGTTTATCTGGCAACCCTGGAGGGGACTCGCTGATTGGTTACTTGCTGACACGCCTACTGAAATGATTGACAGCCAGCTCATGTAGCGCCTTGAAGACCGCGGCGGTGTTTATGCGGTGTTTCTACTATATATGTTGTAAAAAGTTCTCTCAGAAATAAAAATAATAACAGGGAGCGCTTTTCCTGCAGCACACAGCCCACCAGGGATATTTAAAACATCGCCGCACCCAGGTAGGACCTGAATTCATTCATTTCAATCATCGAGTGAACGGAGGAAGAAGCGGTTACTTGACTTTAGGCAAAAAAACAAAAGAAAAGGCCCGATCAGCGATAAAGAAGGGGAATTTATTTCATTTGTGTAACATACAAAACAGTCCGGCGCCGGGAAGTTTATGGTCAGACACCGCGTATCGCGCACGCGTATCGCGCACGCGTAGTAAAAAAAAAGCTTTGCGCGTACATGCCCTGAGGGGCTACGTGGGGCTACGCTGCGTACGGGGCGTACGTACGCTGCGTATTGGCGTATCGTGAGGACGCTCGAGTGTATCTCGCCCTTAAAAACCGCAAATAAAGACAACAGTTCAGCACGCGAGCAGAAAGCTATTTGTTTTTGTTGTGTGACGTCAAACAGTTCTTCTTCTACGGTAGATTTCTTCTTCTACACCTTTCTTGCAACATATGCACAGGTTTTAGAGGGTACTGCCTCCTGCTGGTCCGTAAAAGAACAGCACTTTGCCATGCGCCGCCGTGGGACAACTATAAACACAGAGGCGACACTGTAAACTAGGCATGTAACGGTTGTAATGGGTTTATCGAACCGTTTCGGTACACCACGTTCGGTTCGGTCCAACTGCGTACCGTTTCGGTTATTTTTTCACTCATTAAACGTTCTTAACAGGGGAATATATGCACCGCGGAACAAAATTTCCTGGGCGTGTTTCAGCACGGAGCTATTTTCGCGTGGCACGCGCAGCATTTAGCCGTTAGCATCTCGTGCGGTCTCCTTCTTAAAAGATGAGCGCACGCGCAGCTTGTGTGGACTTTGTTTCATGAAGACTCTGCAGCAGCTGCTTGAGTGACGCAGCAGCAACACGTCACGTGAACGCGCTGGAAACTGTCATCCGAACGTGAACAGCAGCTGTATTAAAACTACTTCATCCGAACGTGAACAGCAGCTGTATTAAAACTACTTCATCCGAACGTGAACAGCAGCTGCATTAAAACTACTTCATCCGAACGTGAACAGCAGCTGTATTAAAACTACTTCATCCGAACGTGAACAGCAGCTGTATTAAAACTACTTCATCCGAACGTGAACAGCAGCTGTATTAAAACTACTTCATCCGAACGTGAACAGCAGCTGCATTAAAACTACTTCATCCGAACGTGAACAGCAGCTGTATTAAAACTACTTCATCCGAACGTGAACAGCAGCTGTATTAAAACTACTTCATCCGAACGTGAACAGCAGCTGTATTAAAACTACTTCATCCGAACGTGAACAGCAGCTGCATTAAAACTACTTCATCCGAACGTGAACAGCAGCTGTATTAAAACTACTTCATCCGAACGTGAACAACAGCTGCATTAAAACTACTTCATCCGAACGTGAACAGCAGCTGTATTAAAACTACTTCATCCGAACGTGAACGAAGAGCTGCATTAAAACTACTTCATCCGAACGTGAACGAAGAGCTGCATTAAAACTACTTCATCCGAACGTGAACAGCAGCTGTATTAAAACTACTTCATCCGAACGTGAACGAAGAGCTGCATTAAAACTCCTTCATCAGGTAATCACAGCGGTCCAGAGCAATAACACAAGCTGTATGACAAGAAAGTTAATTCTCAATAGTCCAGGTATCAAATCCGCTCATTCTCAATCAGTTCATCTGGACAGTTTCTTTTTAGCAGAAACGTTTCACCCTCACTCCAGAGGGCTTCCTCAGTCAGAGTAGTCCAAAGCACACTGAAGTTAACCCACCAAGTAAGCAACTTATGTGGACCAACCAGTTTGCTGTAGCCAAGATGGTTTCTGGGGGTGTGTCCCTCGTCGACTCCTCCCAGGCAGGCAGACATGTCCAAAGTGGTTCAAGACAAGAAAGTTAATTCTCAATAGTCCAGGTATCAAATCCGCTCATTCTCAATCAGTTCATCTGGACAGTTTCTTTTTAGCAGAAACGTTTCACCCTCACTCCAGAGGGCTTCCTCAGTCAGAGTAGTCCAAAGCACACTGAAGTTAACCCACCAAGTAAGCAACTTATGTGGACCAACCAGTTTGCTGTAGCCAAGATGGTTTCTGGGGGTGTGTCCCTCGTCGACTCCTCCCAGGCAGGCAGACATGTCCAAAGTGGTTCAAGACAAGAAAGTTAATTCTCAATAGTCCAGGTATCAAATCCGTATGTATGAGTTTTTAAATTTCTGAATCTAAGTCTGAACATTGTTATATGCGCAGGCTTTAAAGTTACTGAGCGTCGCTATGAGACATTCATCACGTCAACACTTCAAAAAGTTCAGCTCTTTATGAAAAAACTAACTGATGTTGTCAACAACAAGCCCTGGACCAGATTAAAGCCCTGCCTGCCATGATGATGAAGAGTGAGAGATTCAATTGTTCAAGAGGTATTGTTTTATTATTATCTAAATAATCTTTTTTTTTTATCATAATCTTATTAACTTGTTTTTTTTTAATCTCTTTTGTTTTTTATTTCCAGTCTGTGACAGAGGTAAATCCACCTGCAGCTAAGTGATGACTGAACTGAACTCTGAACTGTTCCCACAGTCCCACCTGTCCCACCAAGAAGAAGTTGTGAGTACAGTAATGAGGACAAATACAGCCACACTGCTGCTACTGAACAAAAACTTGATTAGTTAGATTGTCTGTTGCTGCTTATTGTTCTGGTTCTGACTGTTATTGCATTTATTAAGATTTTTATTATTGTTCATATAGTTTATTTATTGTAGAGTGCTGTTTATTTAAAATATCATCCAAATGGGTCACTTTTATTTATTACTACAATACAATACAAACATATTTTTGGCACATTTTCAAAATAAACATTTTGTAAGTCTTTATTTTGTAAAAAAAAAAAAAAAAAAATTTGTACCGAAAAAAACCGAAAATAAACCGAACCGAGCTCTCCTTGTAGTTGAACCGAACCGAAATGTGATTTTAGCGTACCGTTACACCCCTACTGTAAACGCATTTCGCCGCACGGCACAGTGCACGCGCAGCGCGCACGCTCCAGCCTGCGGACCAAAGCGCGAGTCTAACTCAGCCTTAAGATTCATAACTGGCTGTGATTATCATACCCACCACTGCACCCTGTTTTCACTGGTTAACTGGTCATCATTAACTTCACACAGACTCTTCCACTGGTACATTTTCATCTTTAAATCACTTCTTGGTCTGCTGCCTTCATACATCTCCTCCTACATGTCTCTGTGTAAGTGCAGCTACAGCGTGCGCTCTCAGGACATTATTACACGCAGTGTTCCCTCAGTGCGGTCTGAACTAGACTAAAGGGTCTTCTCCTACTCCGCTCCTGTTTCCTGGAATATCTTGCACAAAGATCAGAAGCTCTCGACCTTGACCTCTCTAAATGTCTGCAAAAAACTGCTAAGTTCATGACATACACCAATGCAAACATGTTCCTGTTTTTAGTTTTCTACATCTGTTTTTTTTTGTTACACATTTTTAAATACCACTTTATTTTCATTTGTTATTCTCAATTTGTACGCATCCTTTATGACTGTATTGTTGTCTTTGTTGTCCATTGCTGTCTCTCTTGATAATGAGTCCTCGAGGCTCAAAGGGGTTAAGCTGTAGAAATAAAGGTTGAATGAATGAAAAAAAAGCTGAGTTGTCTTCTGAAACTGTGGTTCCCTAAGTGGAGGTCAGGACCCCACTGTGGGCTGTGAAACACACATTTAGGAGTCTTGGACAGAGATGGAAAAATAAAATAACCTTAAAAATGATTGCCAACTGGCAATTAAGCCTAATGGGTATAACAAGATTAAAAACAGTAGCCATGAATGTCTAAACATGTGAAATTGTTGATGGAGCTCTAAATGTTTAATGTACACTTTAACTAGCAATAGTCAGGATCGAGTTTTATGGGTCAAAAGCTAAAAAAGCATTGAGTAGACTGTTTAGGCAACTAAAACAATATGCACTGAACTGACAAGAGGTGTGACAGGTGTGTATAATCTGAATGACCAATATTAGGATTGGTTCAAGTTAGAAGGTCAAATTACACTTGCAAGACTGACAGTATTGAATAAAGAAATTAAGAACAAAGGAGCAGCGTTCATTTGCAGGTTAACACTGAGTCACGTGGTTCACGTTTTTAAAGCAGCTGTGATGAAGCAGAATGTCCCCGCTTGTTGAACACAGTGATAACCCGAAGCATTTACATGTACATGTACAGTACATGTCTGACATGTCGAACTGACAACAGCAGGTTAGCTCGGATCCGGATGCTAGCAAGGGGAGCTAGCTAACGTCAGCAGTGTGCTAATGAAAACATTTACAAATATACAACTCTTTACCTCAGTGTAAGCCATTTAAATTAACGTCAGCCTTTGTTATTAAATAAAAACAGTCACTGTGTTTTTTTCTAACTGATATTGTCCTTCGGGAGCAGAGAAGCCACTAGTCTTAGCGTTAGCCGCTAGCTAGGTTAGCCAGTGTAGTCCTGATTATCAGGCCCAACAAACACCGAGCCAGAGTTCGGCTGTTCCCGGAGGTTACTCACCATGTTCGGTCTCTTTCTGCGCTCCGGCGGTCTTCGGTCTCTGGTGCGGAGTGTTTAAGTCTCTGGAATGGTGAGAAGCGGTGCGGCTGACTTGACTTCAGTGATTGTTGGTTAGCTAGCGTCAATATGGCAGCAGCAGAGCAGAGCCACGTCTCCACCGGAAGAGCAGAGCTGGATCAGCCCACTGTGGAAACCAGTGACGTGGGCACCAACACGCTGGCCTGATTAAACTAAACAGGAGACGTGCCTTCTCGTTTGTTTGGAGTTTGTTTCTCGTGTCAATATTCCGAACTAAACAACACACAGAGGAAAAATGATCAAAGTTCCTAAATTAGTCTAAAAAAAAAAGTTTAGTCTGGTCCTCTGGACATTCAAACAACAAAACAAACCAAAACAATTTGTAGAAACATTTCGTCTTTCCTCCAAATGAGTGGAACGATGGTTTGAGAAAGAAGTTCCTTCTTTTCACCTGATGGCTGGCTGGAGAACTGTTTGGGTTTCTTCTCTGCTTTCAGGAAGACCCAGTTAGGATATCCACATTTCTCTAGATCAAGGGTCTGCAACCTTTACGATCGCATTTCTGCCCTTTTGTTCACTAAATGAAACCTGTCCGGAGACACAATACCTGCTACAACTGGGATTCTCTCAACTGGTGGCCATGGACCACTTAAGTTTGTTGGACGGCGCTCTTCTGGGTGATTTTATACTTTGGAAAACTAAAAATATCTAATGACTTTTAACATTTATTGATTTTTTTTTACATGACAAAATAAAAGTCGAAATTCATGTAAAGAAGGAAAAAATATACAGTTTTTGCCCAGTTTCTAAAAACTAGAACAATGCATTCTCATGTGATTTTTTTTTTATTGTAGAAAAATTATGAAGCCTACTATGAAGAAATGAAGCAAAAAGTGAAAGTGAGTGTTTTACCCCATGTAATGTTTCTAGTAATCATATATTTGCTAAATAAATTACAGGAAAACTGCTAAAATTAGCCCTTAGTTGTTACAACTAATAAAATTCAGTTTTATGTCAGTTTTGGTCAGAGCTTGAAAGAGCCACAGCAGAGGGACCAAAGAGCCGCATGGCTCCAGAGCCGCAGGTTGCAGACCCCTGCTCTAGACTCTAGAGCAGGGGTCTGCAACCTTTACAATCAAAAGAGCCATTTTACACCTTCGTTCACTAAATTAAAAGTGTTCAGAGCCGTAACAACATGCTACAACTGTGGTTATCAACTGGAGGCCCATGGGCCACTTTAGCTTTGTTGGAACTGGAAGGGGCTTTTGTGGCCACTAGGGGTGATATTATTTAAAAAAAATAAAAACTAATAATTTATATTTTTACAATTTAAGACAAATGATTGGATTGGATTGGCAGACTGGGGTGGTGGTTCCCCTATTCAAAAAGGGGGACCGTAGGGTGTGTTCCAACTATAGAGGGATCACACTCTTAAGCCTCCCTGGTAAGGTCTATTCAGGGGTTCTGGAGAGGAGGGTCCGTCGGATAGTCGAACCTCGGATTCAGGAGGAGCAGTGTGGTTTTCGTCCTGGTCGTGGAACACTAGACCAGCTCTACACCCTCAGCAGGGTCCTGGAGGGTGCGTGGGAGTTTGCCCAACCAGTTTACATGTGCTTTGTGGACTTGGAAAAGGCATTCGACCGCGTCCCTCGGGGGGTTCTGTGGGGGGTACTCCGGGAGTATGGGGTACCAGGCCCATTGATATGGGCTGTTAGGTCCCTGTACGACCGGTGTCAGAGCTTGGTCCGCATTGCCGGCAGTAAGTCAGGCTCGTTTCCGGTGAGAGTTGGACTCCGCCAAGGTTGCCCTTTGTCACCGATTCTGTTCATAACTTTTATGGACAGAATTTCTAGGCGCAGCCAAGGTGTTGAGAGGATCCGTTTTGGTGACCTTAGAATCGCTTCTCTGTTTTTTGCAGATGATGTGGTCCTACTGGCTTCATCAGATTCGTGATTTACAACTTTCACTGGAGCGGTTTGCAGCCGAGTGTGATGCGGCCGGGATGAGGATCAGTTCCTCCAAATCCGAGGCCATGGTCTTGAGCCGGAAAAGGGTAGCATGCCCTCTCCGGGTCGGGGAGGAGGTCCTGCCCCAAGTGGAGGAGTTTAAGTATCTCGGGGTCTTGTTCACGAATGAGGGAAAACTGGAGCGTGAGATCGATAGGCGGATAGGTGCAGCATCCGCAGTGAAGCGGGCGCTGTACCGGTCTGTCGTGGTGAAGAGAGAGCTGAGTCGAAAGGCAAAGCTCTCAATTTACCGATCGATCTACGTTCCCACCCTCATCTATGGTCATGAGCTTTGGGTTGTGACCGAAAGAACGAGATCTCGGATACAAGCGGCTGAAATGAGTTTTCTCCGCAGGGTGTCTGGACTCTCCCTTAGAGATAGGGTGAGAAGCTCAGTCATCCGGGAGGGACTCGGAGTAGAGCCGCTGCTTCTCCACATCGAGAGGAGCCAGTTGAGGTGGCTCGGGCATCTGGTTAGGATGCCTCCTGGACGCCTCCCTGGTGAGGTGTTCCGGGCATGTCCCACCGGGAGGAGACCCAGAGGAAGACCCAGGACACGCTGGAGGGACTATGTTTCTCGGCTGGCCTGGGAACGCCTTGGGATTCCCCCAGAGGAGCTGCTCCAAGTGGCTGGGGAGAGGGAAGTCTGGGCCTCCCTACTTAGGCTGCTACCCCCGCGACCCGACCCCGGATAAGCGGAAGAAAATGGATGGATGGAATGATGAAACTTCTAAAAAAAGCTAAGTCTGGTCCTCTGGACATTCAAAAAAACTAATAAAAAACAAA
>JBBPBX010004499.1:53853-76451 GCA_038048925.1 Garcialebias charrua | reverse complement strand
GCTTTAAAGAGGCGTTTGGACAATGTGTGCAACCAGACATTTTTAAAAATAAACTCTGCAACAGGAGCAGGTTGCCGGGTGAACCCCTGCGTGTTTTGGCTAATGACATTGAGAGCCTCACACGCAGAGCCTATTCACACATGCAGTCAGGGGTTCAGAATGAACTAGCAAAAGATCAGTTCATCAGAGCCCTGGCACCACCGGAGCTGCGTGTGCAGGTTCAGCTGATGCACCCCCGATCCCTGCAAGACGCATTGGACTTAGCAGTGGAGAGAGAGTGTTTGCTGGGAGTAGCAGCGGGAAACGACCTGAGAGGACAACCACCGGCATGCAGATCTGCGGAGGGGGCAGAGCTGAACCAGGAGAAACCTGCTTGGGTCTCGGAGCTGACAGAAATGATCCGAGCGGTGGCACTGCAGTCGACGCGGGACTCCTCCGCACCCCCAGCTGTTTGTTGGGGCTGTGGCCAACCGGAACACCTCCTGAGGCAGTGTCCTAAAACAGTCAGGATGCAGGGAAACGACACGGGGTCTGCGGGAGGGAGGAATCGCAGATCCCTACTGTCCCACACCTTCATCGCCAGCGGGCAGGGCCCAAAAGCCCAAACAGGGGGCCCTAGCCCAGAATTCCTTTGAAACGGACTCAGCCCCAGACCAAGCAACCAGGGTTGTGGTGGTTGGCCGCACGTGTGTTGGGGACTTTTGTTATGTCCCAGTCTCTGTGGAAGGGATCCCATGCACAGCCCTGATTGACACTGGCTCCACGGTAACGCTAGTGAGGCCTGATGTGGTACCAGACTGGACTCGGATCCAACCCACCACAGTGCAGCTGCGCACAGTCACAGGGGACATGGCACCTATGAAGGGGAGGGGGACAATGACTGTTAATGTGGGTGGCCGATCTATCACCCACCCTGTGTGGGTAGCAGATGTGCAGGACATGTGCATATTGGGGCTGGACTTTTTAAGGGCTGCGGGGTGCCAGTTGGATTTAGGTGTGGGGACATGGAGTTTTAAGGAGGGCCCTCTCATTCCACTGTTACCCACAGCTCCTGATCACGCTCTTATGGGTCCTGCGGCCCGCTACACGGAACCTCAGGTCACAGCTGTCAAGCACACCTCCCCTCAGCCCAGCCAGATTGCTGCAACAATGGCACCTGCGAGTCCTATGACCCCAGTGTGGGTGCCCCAGAAGAACCAAGACTATGTGTGGACTGAACAGTGCCAGGGAGCGTCTGGCCGTCTGCGGCAAACTCTGACTGAGTCCCCAGTCCTCGCTCCTGCAGACCCCTCCCTCCCTTTCATCCTCGACATGGATGCTAATGGCGTGGGAGCCCGATCCCAGCAGAGTGACTCGGTAATCTGCAGAGGGCTGCAGGTGGTCGGCACAGACAGCTGGAGGCACCAACAGGAACAGGACCCCGGTATCCAGCCTATGTTGCAGTGGGTGGAGAGACAACTGAAGCCACCATGGGAGGAGGTTGCTAGGCTCTCGCGGGCAACTAAAAGGTTGTGGTCCAAGTTTGAGGCTCTGCGTCTGGAAGACGGGGTGCTACAGAGGTCATGGAAGGACCCCTCCACGGGTGAGGAGCGGTGGCAGACTGTAGTCCCAAAAGGCCTGAAAGACGTAGTCCTGCAGGGCGTGCATGGAGCGTCTGGGTCTGGACATTTTGGCGTTACAAAGACTCTACGCCGCCTCCGACAGGGGTTTTACTGGGGCCAGTGCAGGAGGGATGTGGAGGACTTCTGCCGCCGTTGTGACTTCTGTACAGCACGGAAGGGGCCGACAGGTCAGTCTCACGCCCGCCTACAACAGTTTGTTTTAGGAGCCCCGATGGAGCGAGTGGCCGTGGACATCATGGGCCCCCTACCACGCTCAGACAGGTTAGAGACAGCCCATGCAATTGCCCTGAGGCAACAGGAGCAAGCGGGCATGCGCCAGAAACTGAACTATGATGTAAGAGCGATGGGCCGACACTTTACTCCAGGGGAACTGGTCTGGGTGCACAACCCTCGTAGGAAGAAGGGACGGTGCCCGAAACTGGACAGTCAGTGGGTGGGTCCCTGCAGAGTGTTGGAGCGCCTGGGGGAGGTGGTCTACAGAGTGCAGATGCCCCAAAACAGGAGAAGAGTAGCTCTGCACAGGGACAGGTTGGCCCCCTATCAAGGCAGGTATGCACCGCAGCCCCCAGAAGGCCAATGGTCGGGGTCTCGGGTGTGTCCGCCAACATCCCCAGAAGTTTTATCACTGCCGTCGAACGAGGTCCCAGCCGCAGAGTCGGGAGCGCTGGGAGCTCGCCCACAACAGACGAGGAGGGCCCCAAGATGGTCTGATGACTTTGTCCCCTCGTGGGCGAGGGACTCTGTAGTGGGGGGGGTAGTGTAACGACCCTGTGTTGGTTCTGCTTTGGGTCCAGGTGTTTCTGTGTATTTGATCAGTTGTACTGTGTTCTGTTGAGCTGTTGTGATTCTGTTGACCCCCGCCCTCATGTGTTGGACTGGTCGTGGGGGTAGGGGAGGGGTAGGAGCAGGGAGGAGGGACCGGGAAAAGAGAGACGAAGAAGAAGAGCCGGAGAGTGTGTTGTTGTTAGCAGGCAGCTAGCAGTGTGTTCGCTCGCGTGTGTACCGCGTTTCTTTTGAGGCGTGAGCTGCAGCCTCGGTAATAGCAGCTCTTCCCTGTTATAAATAAACCCTGTTTGGCTGGACTCCGTCTGCAGTGTTGGCGTCATTACAATACTTTGTGATCCCCCTTTTTGATTAGGTGGACCACCACCCCTGTATGCCAATCCAGGGAAACTGCACTCAATGTCCATACGTTGCAGAGTTGTACAAGCAGACACAATCCCACAACATCCAGAGGCTTAAGGAATTTCAGGAGAATCTTATCCTCCCCCAGGGTCCTGCCATCGAGGAGTTTTAACCACCTCGGTGACCTCAGCATCAAAGATTGGCAAGCCCAACACAAAGTCCCTAGGATCTGTTTCCTCAGTGGAAAACGTGCTGGTGGGATTGAGGAGGTCTTTGAAGTACTCTGCCCACCAACCCACGACATCCCTTAGTTGAGTTCAGCAGCACACCATCTCCACTATAAACAGTGTTGGTGGTGTATCATTTCTCACCGAGACACTAGATGGTGGACCAGAATCACCTCAAAGTTGTATGGAAGTCATTCCCCATGGCCTGTCTGAACTTCTCCCACACCCGAGTTTTGGCCTCAACAACCACCCGAGCTGCATGCTGCTTGGACTGCTGGTACCCATCAGCTGCTTCCACGGTCCCACAGGCCAAAAAGGCCAGATAGGACTCCTTCTTCAACCTGCCAGCATCCCTCGCTGCCACTTTCCACTTGAGCTTCTATCAGAGATTCTTGTTCACATAACCTCCAAGAGAACTTTGAGATAGTTTGTCTATTAGAGGCCAAGTGGGGAAGCCATATTCAGATAACATTTATTTTGGGACAGGCTGACTCTGCTTGATTTTTTTTTGTTTACCTTTATAGTTCTGCTGGTACATCTCAGTGGCAACTCCAAACATCCAAATTTTGTGGTCACTCCACTGGGCTGTGCTTGTAGCCTTCTCCAAGTTCGAATCCTTCATGCCAGTGAGTTCCAGGAGCCACAATTGGCATGCAATTCTCATAAGTCATGTCCATCTTATTGCTTATCTCTCAAAGCATCTGAGTCTGAGTGCTTGAAGCATTCCTTCACAAAAGGCAGGCAGCCTCACAATTGCCAGGACCGTTGCCGATGCCTTCCGAATTTGCCGATTTGCCAGATATCCATCAACTCCAAAAAGCAGAAATCCTGTTATCATAAATCCAATTATGTACACGTCTTCTACATCCTCAAAGGACAATACAAACAGACACCATCTTCCACTACCCTCAAGAATCCAGCTGTTGTCCCTTTAGGCCCTAAAGGGACAACAGCTGGATTAGGGCATGAGGGCTCTCCTTTGCCCTGTTTTCTTGTTGATAAAATTTTATCAATTGCATTGAGACCAGCTGATCAGATTCATAATTTACAATTTGGAAGATATATTCATTCAATTCATTCAACCTTTAGCTTAGACAAGAGGTGACTTTCTGTGAGCAACAGTATGGTTTCATGCCAAGAAAGAGCACCACAGATGCCATCTTTGCTTTGAGGATGTTGATAGAGAAGTACAGAGAGGGTCAGAAAGAACTCCATTGTGTGTTTGTGGATTTAGAAAAAGCATATGACAGGGTGCCAAGAGAGGAGGTGTGGTATTGCATGAGGAAATCTGGAGTGGCAGAAAAGTATGTTAGACTGGTACAGGACATGTATGAAGACAGCAGGACAGTGGTGAGATGTGCTGTAGGAGTGACAGATAGCTTCAAGGTGGAGGTGGGATTGCATCAAGGATCGGCTCTGAGCCCCTTCTTGTTTGCTCTGGTGATGGACCGACTAACAGATGAGGTCAGGCAGGAATCCCCATGGACTATGATGTTTGCAGATGACATTGTGATATGTGGTGAGAACAGGGAACAGGTGGAAGAGAACTTGGAGAGGTGGAGGTATGCACTTGAAAGAAGAGGAATGAAAGTCAGCCGTAGTAAGACAGAGTACATGTGTGTGAATGAGAGGGAGGCCAGTGGAACAGTGAGGCTACAAGGAGCAGAGGTCACAAAGGTGCAGGACTTCAAGTACTTGGGGTCCACTGTCCAGGAAAATGGGGAATGTGGTAAAGAGGTGAAAAAGAGAGTCCAGGCAGGATGGAGTGGATGGAGAAAAGTTTCAGGAGTGATTTGTGACAAAAAGGTGTCAGCAAAGGTCAAAGGAAAAGTTTACAAGACAGTGGTGAGACCAGCTATGTTGTATGGTCTGGAGACAGTGGCATTGACAAAAAGACAGGAGAAAGAACTGGAAGTGGCAGAAATGAAGATGCTGAGGTTCTCCTTAGGAGTGACAAGGATGGATAAGATCAGGAATGAGATCATCAGAGGTACAGCACATGTTAAACAACTGGGAGATAAAGTTAGGGAGGCCAGACTGAGATGGTTTGGACATGTCCAGAGGAGGGACAGTGGGTATATTGGTAGAAGGATGTTAGAAATGCAGCTGCCAGGAAAAAGACAAAGAGGGAGACCAAAGAGGAGATATATGGATGCAGTTAGAGAGGACATGGAGGTAGTTGGAGTGAGGACAGAGGATGCAGAGGACAGAGTGAGGTGGAGGAGGATGACTCGCTGTGGCGACCCCTGAAAAGGGAAAAGCCGAAAGAAGAAGAAGAAGCCTCATTGAGCCACGGGGACTCATTTACAAGAGGGACCTGTCTCACTCACACCCAGGGTCAATTTAGAGTCACCAATCAGCCTAACATGCATGTTTTTGGACTGTGGGAGGAAACCGGAGCACCCGGAGAAAACCCACGCATGCACGGAGAGAACATGCAAACTCCACCCAGAAAGGCCCCCGGACCGGGATTTGAACTGGGGACCTGCTCGCTGAGAGGCAGCAGCTCTACCAGTTGTGCCACCGTGCTGCCAAAGATATAAAGAGAGGCTCTGAAAAAGATTCACTGGACAAGAAAGCAGAAGCAAAAGAGACACATCAATCAATCAGTCAATCAATCAATCAATCAATCAATCAATCTTTATTTATAGAGCCCTTTTCAGCAGCCAGAAGGTGCACAAAGTGCTGAACAATACAGAAATAAAACAAACAATCAAAAATAACAATAAAAAACAGCCAGTTAAAAATTAAAAACAATTAAGACCTAACAAGAATGTCAAAGAACTACTAGGTATTAAAAGCCTGCCTGAATAAAAAGGTTTTAAGATTAGATTTAAAAGACTCCATATGAGTGATGGAGCGCAAGTCCAGAGGTAGCTTATTCCAGAGACTGGGTGCAACGACAGAAAAGGCCCGGTCACCCCAACGTTTGTAGTTGGACTTTGGGATAGACAGGAGAAATGTATTAGATGATCTCAGTGTTCTCCTATATTCACGGACAGTTACGAGATCAGTCAAATATAGTGGGGCAAGACCATTGAGTGCTTTAAAAGTGAATAATAAAATTTTGAATTTAATTCTAAAATCAATTGGAAGCCAATGGAGAGAAAATAAAACAGGGGTAATGTGTTCACGTCTGGAGGTGTTGGTTAAAAGTCTAGCTGCAGCATTTTGGACCAATTGAAGGCGTCTAATGGAGGATTGGGAGATTCCCGCATACAGGGAATTACAGTAGTCAAGTCTTGAGGTGATAAAAGCATGAATGGCCTTTTCTAAATCAAAACGATTTAAAAAAGGTTTAACTTTGTATAAAAGACGTAATTGATAAAAACAGGCCTTGACTACAGACGCTATGTGTTTATCAAATTTTAAGTCCTTGTCAAATGTCACCCCCAAGTTTTTAACTGTTGGTCTGCATTTGGAAGTTAGAGCACCAAAGTTACAGGGAGCATCATCACCGAAGAAGATGCATTCTGTCTTTCCTTCGTTTAAAAACAAAAAATTACGGTGAAGCCACTGTTTAATGTCGTTAATACAATCAGAGTAGGGAGTGAGAAGATTACTGTTTTTGGGTTTCATTGGTAGATAAATTTGTACATCATCAGCATAGCAGTGAAAAGAAAAATTATGTCTGGCTATTACTGATCCAAGAGGCAGCATGTACAGTGAGAAGAGGAGAGGACCAAGAATAGAACCCTGTGGCACACCACAAGAAAGAACGGCAGTGGAGGAAGAAAGAGTGTCCAACATGACAGAGAATGTTCTGTTGGTCAAGTAGGCAGTGAACCACTTGAGTGCTGTACCAGAAATTCCAACATAATGTTGTAGGCGAGATAGAAGGACAGTGTGGTCTACTGTATCAAATGCAGCTGTGAGGTCCAGCAACACCAGTGCAACGGGACACTTGGCATCCATGGACATGGAAATGTCATTATGGACTTTTAACAAGGCTGATTCGGTAGAATGACGGGATCTAAAACCAGACTGAAATGTTTCAAAAATACCATGATTTTCCAAAACAGGTTGTAACTGCATAAAAACAATTTTTTCTAAAACTTTAGATAAAAAAGGCAGATGAGAAATAGGTCTAAAATTAGATAAAATTGATGGGTCCAGGTGAGGTTTTTTAAGAAGGGGCCTAACTACAGCATGTTTAAATGCAGCAGGGACAATTCCTAAACGAAGGCAGGAGTTTAAAAGTGTTAAAACACAGAAACCCACAGAATTAAAAACCTCTTTTAAAAACCTGGACGGAAGAAAGTCCAGAGGGCAATTGGTGATCTTTAAGTGTTGAACAACATCAGTGAGAGTGGCAAGAGACACTGGTTGAAACTGTTCAAACACAACCGGAGCTACAGAGACAACAGAGTAGTCAGGAGCAACAGGACCAGTGACCTGTCTGACTGAGGCCACTTTATCCTGGAAGAATTTTAGAAAGTGATTTGGAGGAAAAGCATCTTCGTCAAGAGCAAGCAGGAAGTGTAATGATTTCAGTAAACCCAGATTGGTACGAGACCCGGAACGAGACAAGACTCCACAAGATAGAAAAATTAAACAGTGTTTATTTGTGCAGGTGACTATTTACACGTGGTCCTCTGGAATTCCTGAGGAACAAACAGAAGGTCAGATGGATTGAAGATAAGAGTGGTCCTTTGATTAATCATGTCTTTTTTCCTTACAGGTTGGATGGATTGAATGGAGCGTGGAAGTGGATCCAATTGAGCCCAGAGGATGGTGAACCAGTCAAACGTATGGATGGCTTGGAGGATCAGGCACGAGGACCAGGAACTGAACACAAGGTGAGCCAGAACAGGAAGGGATCCAAGGACACAGGAGAACTGGAGGCACAGAGAACAAGGTAAGAAACTCTTCTCATAGAAACAAACAAGCTGAGAGCATAAATACCATAAACAGCTCAATGCTCCAGCGAAGAGTAGAACTTGACTGCAGCCTTAAATATTTGAAGGTCTCATCAGGGAGATGACCAGCAGCTGTGGTAATTGGCGGCCATCTTGGTAGGAGCTGCAGCCAGTAGTACTCTTACAGTACCCCCCCCCTCAAGAGTCGCCCCTCGGCGACCTGAGGCGCTTCTCAGGATGGGCCCTGAAGAAGGAGGAGATCAAGCTCGGATCCAGGATGAACGACCGAGGTATCCATGACCTCTCCTCCGGTCCATAGCCCTCCCAGTCCACCAGGTACTGGAAGCCACGTCCCCTGCGTCGCACGTCAAGGATGGACCGAACAGAAAAAGCAGGATGGTTGTCGATGATCCGGGCAGGAGGAGGAAGGTCGTCAGGGAGACACAAAGGACTCTCGGAAACAGGTTTGATCTGCGAGACGTGGAAGGTGGGATGGATACTCATGGAGCTGGGGAGTAAAAGTCTGACTGCAGATGGGTTAATGAGCTTGACGATAGGAAAGGGGCCAATAAAACGAGGAGCCAGTTTCCTAGGAACGTCCTTCAATTGAATGTCTCTAGTGGATAACCAAACCCTCTGACCCATTTGATAGAGTGGTGCAGACGAGCGATCAGCAAATCCTTTATTTTGGGCCGCCATGCGTTGAAGAGCAGATCTGGCCTGGCGCCAAACACACCGACATAACCAGAAGTGGTGGAGGACAGACGGGACCAAAATGTCGGACTCCTGGCTGGGAAAAAAAGGAGGTGCATAGCCGAGAGATGCCTCAAAAGGTGACATACCGGTAGCCGAGGACTTGTGGGTGTTGTGAGCATATTCCACCCAAACAAGATGATGACTCCAAGCCGAGGGGTTGTTCTCCACCACACACCGAAGCATGGACTCCAACTCCTGGTTGCATCTCTCCGTTTGGCCGTTCGATTTGGGATGATACCCCGAGGTCAAGCTGGTAGATGCTCCCAGTGAATTACAAAAGCTGCGCCAAACTTGGGAGATGAACTGAGGGCCACGGTCTGAAACCACATCAGAGGGAATACCATGGACCCTAAACACAGGCTGGAGTAGAAGTTGAGTGGTCTCTATCACTGAGGAGAGCTTTGGTAGAGGAATGAAGTGAGCCACCTTGGAAAACCTGTCGATGACCGTGAGGATGGCGGCGTGTCCGTCTGAAAGGGGTAGACCGGTGACAAAGTCCACCGCTATATGCGACCTGGGACGAGCAGGCGTGGGCAGAGGTTGGAGGAGTCCTGCGGGTGGTTGGTTCCCAGACTTGTTCCTTGCGCATGTAGGATAGGCTATGACAAACTCCTTGATGTCCTGAGCCATAGTCGGCCACCAGAAGTGTTGCTGGGCTAGAGATAACATGCGGGCAATACCAGGGTGACAAGAGAGTTTATTAGTGTGGAACCAAGTTAATACCTTTGATTTCATGGACGTAGGGACAAAAAGGGTTCCGGGGGGTCCATTGCCTGGGTCAGGTTCCGTCCTCTGAGCCTCCTTCAACTCCTTCTCAATAGTCCAAGTCAAAGTGCCTACAATGCGGACAGGGGGAATCATCCTCTCCTCAGTGTCCGGAGTATCCGTGGGTGAGAACTGGCGAGAAAGCGTATCAGGTTTGACGTTCTTTGAACCCGGTCTGAAAGTGAGAATGTAGTTAAAGCCGTTGAAAAATAAAGACCATTGTGCCTGTCTGGGTGTCAGTCTCTTAGCATCCCTGAGGTAAGTTAAATTCTTGTGATCAGTCCAAATAACGAAAAGAGTCCCTGTACCCGCCAACCAATGTCTCCATTCCTCCATGGCTAATTTAACTGCCAACAGTTTGCGGTTACAAACATCATAATTTCTCTCGGCAGGGAATAGACAGCGAGAGAAGTAGGCACATGGATGGACCTTATTATCCGTGGGAGATCTTTGGGACAACACTGCACCCACACCACTGTCAGAGGCATCCACCTCCAATATGAATTGACGTTTGGAGTCAGGGTGACTGAGAACAGGTGTAGATGAAAAAGTAATTTCAGCTTACCAAAGGCTGCGTCCGCCTCCGGTGTCCATCTAAAAGTCCTGTTAGTAGAGATGAGTAGCGAGAGGGGTGCAGCGATGCGGCTGTAATCCTTAATAAAACGCAGATAAAAGTTAGCAAACCCCAGAAATCGTTGTAATTGTTTCTTGGTTTCGGGAACGGGCCACTCCACCACAGCCCTTGTTTTCTCTGGATCAGTCCGGTATCGGCCACCTTCAAAAATAAAGCCCAAAAAAGACACGGAAGACACGTGAAAGTCACATTTTTCACTCTTGACGAATAGCTGATTATCATACAATATTTTTAATACAGTCCTGACTTGTGTGTTCCTCTTCTTTGTGAGAGTAAATGAGAATGTCATCCAGATACACAAACACAAAATCACCTATGAAGTCTCTCAGAACGTCATTGACCAGAGCCTGAAATACTACGGGGACGTTGGTTAAACCAAAAAGCATAACCAGATATTCAAAATGTCCCAGTGGTGTTCTGAAAGCAGTCTTCCACTCATCACCCTCTTTTATGCACACTAGATGGTAAGCGTTACGCAAGTCCAGTTTAGTAAAGATGGTAGCAGACTGAAGTTGTTCATGAATAGTCTATGAGTGGGAGAGGATATTTGTTCTGGACAGTAATGGCATTTAAGCCCCTGTAATCAATGCAAGGTCTCAAGGAGTTGTCTTTCTTTTTAACAAAAAAGAAACCTGCTCCAACTGGTGATGTAGAGGGATGTATTATACTTGAGTCAAGGGAGTCCTTAATGTACTCTTTCATAGATTCTCTTTCAGGACCAGAAAGATTATACAAACGACTCGAAGGCAGTGGGGCTCCAGGAAGAAGGTCGATGGAACAGTTGTAAGGACGATGAGGGGGCAAAGGCAGAGCCTTTTGCTTACTGAACACAAAAGCCAAGTTGTGGTAAACAGGGGGAATACCAGTGGTGTCGACATCCTCCTTAGTGATGTTAGCCTTAGGAAGATCATAGATGGTGGCACACAAACAATGTTTCAAACAAAAATCACTCCATCCCTCCACTCTCCCGAGCTCCCAGTTAATGTTTGGGTTGTGTCTCTTCAACTAGGTGTAGCCTAAAATCAATTGTGTGTTTGATGACTCAAGAACATAAAAATCAGTTTTTTCATGGTGGTTTCCAGATATTAAATGCAAACCCCCAGTTTTACACAGAATTTGTCCTACAACATCCCCTGTGACACCTGCTACAGATAATGGGTCGACCATTTGAGTAAGGATGGATAATTCGTTAACTAAATTAATACTGGTTTTTTGAATGTCCAGAGGACCAGACTTAGCTTTTTTAGATTTTTCTACCTGGATTATTGAGCATGCATCAGGGTAAATTAATACTAATTAAATTCTCTTCAGAACCAGAGTCTACCAGTGCAGAAACAGAGAGACAATCTTGAGAGGTTTGAAGTGTCATCTTTAACGTGAGTCGACAAGTAATAGATAAATTAGAAGCTCCCACCAGTATTTCTCTTCTCACTGGTGGGCCCTCTCGTTTCCCAGAAGCGGGCAGTTGAGCAAATAATGACCAGATTTTCCACAATATATGCACAGATTCAAGTTTCTTCGTCTCAGTCTCTTTTCAGGAGACAGATGGGCCTGCCCCACCTGCATTGGTTCTGGTTCTGGTAGTGCAAGCAGACAAGTAGCTGGACCATTAGGTGAAGGAGACTCGGAAACAAAGTCTTTCTGGGGCTTGTAGTTCATTGGACTGTATCTGTAGGCGTTTCACTCACCTGCCGCTGTCGTGAACCTGGAAGTGGGGAACTTCTGGTAAATTTAGTTTCTCTCCCGGAGACGTTCTCGGAGATGTTCGGTGATGCAAATGGCGAGGTTTATAAGTTCATCCAGACTGCCAGGTTTCTCACGGCAAGCGATCTGGTCCTTAATAGTGTCCGACAAGGAATTTAGAAATGTACCTTGTAATGATAGTTCATTCCAACCGGTCTGGGAAGCGATGGCGCGGAACCCGAGGGTATGTTCCGCTACTGGTCGTCGACCCTGGCGTAATCCCAGAAGTCATTTTACGGCATTGGGTTGTTGCATAGGCCGGTCGAATATTCTGCAAAACTCTTGTAAAAAGACATTGTATGGGACAGAATCCAAATTGTGAGACAATATGAAGGAATTGACCCATCTTAATGCTTCACCCTTTAGCTGGCTAACGAGGTAAGTTATTTTAGAAATACTGGATGCATATGTGTGGGGAGCCCCCTTAAAAGCCAATTTACATTGAAGAAGAAAACCTCCACAATTCTCAGGGTCACCAGAAAAGAACTCAGGTTTTACCGCTACTAGTTGAGCCGTGGAATGGTTCTCGGGGACGAAGGCGGTGGCGCCAGACTCCTGGGGAGATGTAGGTGCAGCCGAAGATGAGAACCTTTGATTCAAAGTTTACACCATGTTTCCTAGATCTTGAACGTTAGACTGAGCGGCTTGTTGCTGCAAAGAGAGACTTTCAAACATGCTTTCTAGTCTGTCCATTCGTTGTTCCTGCGAAGTGGATGACGCTTGCTCGCTCCTGGTCTCGCTCTGGGTCTTGTTTGGCTGGAGCATTCTGTAATGATTTCAGTAAACCCAGATTGGTACGAGACTCGGAACGAGACAAGACTCCACAAGATAGAAACATTAAACAGTGTTTATTGTGCAGGTGACTATTTACACGTGGTCCTCTGGAATCCCTGAGGAACAAACAGAAGGTCAGATGGATTGAAGATAAGAGTGGTCCTTTGATTAATCGTGATGTCTTTCTTCCTTACAGGTTCGATGGATTGAGTGGAGCGTGGAAGTGGAGCCAATTGAGCCCAGAGAATGGTGAACCAGTCAAACGTATGGATGGCTTGGAGGATCAGGCACGAGGACCAGGAACTGAACCCAAGGCGAGCCAGAACAGGAAGGGATCCAAGGACACAGGAGAACTGGAGGCACAGAGAACAAGGTAAGAAACTCTTCTCATAGAAACAAACAAGCTGAGAGCATAAATACCATAAATAGCTCAATGCTCCAGCGAAGAGTTGAACTTGACTGCAGCCTTAAATAGTTGAAGGTCTCATCAGGCAACTGTGGTAATTGGCGGCCATCTTGGGTAGGAGCTGCAGTCAGTAGTACTCTTACAGGAAGTGTAGCCTTGTATTCTCACTGTTCCATCGGCCTCCCTCTCATTCATGCACATGCACTCTGTCTTACTACGGCTGGCTTTCATTCCTCTTCTTTCAATTGCATACCTTCACCTCTCCAAGTTCTCTTCCACCTGTTCCTTGTTCTTACCATAGAACACAACATCATCTGCAAACATCATAGTCCATGGGGATTCTTACCTGACCTCATCTGTTAGTTGGTCCATCACCAGAGCAAGCAAGATGGGGCTCAGAGCTGATCCCTGATGCAATCCCACCTCCACCTTGAAGCTATCTGTCACTCCTTCAGCACGTATCACCACTGTCCTGCTGTCCTCATACATGTCCTGTAACAGTCTAACATACTTCTCCACCACTCCAGATTTCCTCATGCAATATCACACCTCCCCCCTCGGCACCCTGTCATATGCTTCGTCTAATTCCTCAAAGACACAGGGAAGTTCTTTTTTTTTCTTTTTTTTTAACTTTTTTTTTATTCATTTTTTTTTAGCATACAATCAAGAACACAAACATGAGGGCTAGGGCAGGTAGTTGACACTCATACTGATAGCCATTACAGTTTTACAGACCTTTCACCATATGGACTCACAAATTATAAGTACAGTTGGAAATTCCCAAGTGTCTGTCCGGGTGATTTGTAATCACAAACATTAACTGTTACACATCTTTAGCTATAAAATTATCCCATTTTTCCCAAAGTCTCTCCTTTCTCCTTCTGTAAACGTATTGTAAATATCAACATTTCCATATTGTGGATCATGTTTATAATATTCATAAGAAGCTTCAGAGTAGGGGGTCTAGGTTGGAGCCAACATTTAGTAATCGCCTTCTTGCTTGCAGTCAGAATTATCTTCAGCAGGTATGTGTCCTTATTATTGAGACCTTCAGGGAGCATTCCAAGGTACATAACAGGAAATGAAAAAGTTAAAGTTATACCCAGAGTTTCATAGATTACTCGATTAACATCCTTGCAGAAGGTTTTCAGCTGTGGACAGTCCCAGAAGATACGAAAGCAGCCTGCAGATACCACACCGCACTCCCTCCAGCAGCAAAGCTGTGAGCCGTCAAACTTCGATCTCTGCTTTGGTGTAATAAAAAATCTGATTAGATTCTTCCAGCAGAAGTCACGCCATGATAAAGAATTTGTGGTGGACAGAGTGTTCCTCCAAATCCGCGACCAGACCTCAGGCAAGATTATTACATTTGCTTCCTTTTCCCATTGTTATCTGGTATAATCAGTTGAGTTTTTATTCATAAATGTAAGGTTTCTATAAAGTTTACCGATAATGCCTTTTGTATTTTTTCCAGCATATGAATCCATAAATATTTGTACTATTCCTGGTTCTGCATCCCAGTCATAGTTTTTTATTTCTTTCCTGAAGAAACTTCGGACCTGCAAATAACAGTAGAAATCTTCTCTGCCCACCTCGTAAGACTGGCACAAATCCTCAAATTCTACTGACTCCCCGTTTTTAATTACATTACAGAATGCAGTGGGCGGAAGTGGCGTAGTGGTAATGGCAGTCATCCCCCGATCGGAAGGTTGGAGGTTCAAATCCTGTTTTCCCACACCATGTGTCGTTGTGTCCCTGGGCAAGACACTTAACCCCGAATTGCTCCCAGTAGGAATGGATGGCGCCTTGCATGGCAGTCTGCCACTACTGGTGTATGAATGGGTGGATGGTTGGTATTGTAAAGCGCTTTGGGGCCCCTCATAGGGGACTGGAAAGCGCTATATAAATAAGCTCCAATTACCATTTACCATTCCTTGTTGCACCCATCTTCTATATTTATGGTCTATCGATGCTGGAAGGAAACGCGGGTGGTACGCAGGCAAACTCAGAACTCCCATTTGTTTATGTAGATTAAACTTTTTAACCATATCTGCCCACTTCTTCAAAGAGAAACTCAAACAGAGATTTTGTAATTGATGTACTTGGGGCAGCCACTCCAGGCATCCCAGGACAGACTGTATAGGGAAGTCCAACAAAGAGAGCTCAATGTTCCATTTAGCCTCATAAACTGGATTACACCAGCACACCAGACGTCTAATCTGGGCAGACAAGTAATAATCCATCAGGCAAGGCAGACCCATACCCCCCCTCCCCAATCCATAGGCAACTGCAGGGTGGAATATCTTACTCTTTGCCTTTTATTGCTCCATATAAACCTTGAAAAATGCTTATCCCACTCCATAAATTGTTTTGCTGGAACCTCTACCGGGAGTGCTGCAAATATATACAATAGTCTTGGAAGAACATTCATTTTTATAGTTCGAATTCTGCTGCCAAGGTCGAGGGGAAGCAGGTTCCACCTGTCCAGATCCTCATATATTTTCTTATTTATTCATTTGTAGTTCACCTCATATAATTGAGCCAAATCTTTTGTTAGTATGACACCCAAATATTCTATTTGTAATTGGTGCCAATTAAATTGGTAACTATTTATTAACTGTTTTGACGGCACAAAATGGAAGGTTAAGATTTGAGTTTTTTGTATGTTAAGTTTATAACCTGAGAGTCTGCCATATGTTTCTAGGATGTTCATAAGTGATGGAAATCCAGAATCGGGATTTTTAATTACTACTGAAACATCATCCGCATACAAGCATATTTTATTTTCCACATTCCCTATTGTCACCCCCTCCAACCCAGACTCCTCTCTAATGACCTGAGCAAGTGGTTCGATGAAAATTAAAGAGTAGTGGGCTTAATGGGCAACCCTGCCTACATCCTCGTTGTAATGTTATTTGATTTGAGAGGTTTCCATTAATTTTAATTCTTGCTTTTGGTAAGGAATATATAGTTTTTATACATTGAATAAATCTATCACAAAACCCAAATCTCTTCATTACTCGAAACAAGAACTCCCACCCTACAGTATCATATGCCTTCTCGGCATCTAGGCTGAGAAGGACTGCACTTGATTTTTCTTTAATTATCTGATCAATAACATGAACGGCCCTTCTTATACTGTCATGCATTTATCTGTTACCAATTAAACCTGTCTGGTCCTCATCTATCAGGGAAGGCATCAGGTTACTTAATCTTTTAGCTAATATTGCAGCATATAGTTTGTAGTCTATATTTAATACACTAATTGGTCTATACCCTTTAGGATCCGTTTTGTCCTTCCCACCGATATAAACGCCTCTTGCCATGATGGCGGGAGAACGCCCCCTCCCCGAGTGTAGTTAAAGGAGGCCTTTAATAGTGGGAGAACATATTCCTTCATGGCCTTATACCACTCAGGAGGGAACCTATCATAACCCAGTGATTTGCTGGTCTTAAGATTTGATATCCCTCGGTCAACTTCCTCAGCTGATATTTCTGCCATTAACTTGTCATTTTGTATTTTTCCTATTGATGGAAGATCCAGAGAGTTGAATTTTTTTTTACTTGTTTTGTTATCCATTTTGTCCGGCTATGTGTACAGGGTTGCATAATACCCTTCGAATGCTCGCTGAATTTCTTCAAGTTTATTAGTTATCTTGTTAGTTTTTGGGTTCCAAACTTTATAGATTGTGTTTTCCATCTGTTGTTTCCTAAGCCTCCATGAAAGCATCTTGGAAGCTTTAGGCCCTGCCTCATAGTACCTTTGTCTCATATATTTAAGTTTTTTTTTTCAATTTCCACACTTAAAATTTTCGTGAATCTCCTGCTTAACTGGCTTCATTTGTTCCAGTAAGGAAGGGTTTTTGTTAATTGAATGCAGCTGTTCCAATCTTTTTTAAATTTTCCTGCAAGCTTGTTAATTTTTTCACTCTAATCTTCTTTAAATTAGCACATTTTACAATTATTTTACCCCTTACATATGCTTTAGCCACATCCCACAAAATTATAGGGCTAACTGTTCAATTATCATTAAATTCTAAATAAGTTTTAAGCTCCTCTGCCATTTCCGTTTTAAATGCTATACTATTTAATAAACTTGTGTTAAGCCTCCATAAGATGTTTTTAGGGCTTCTAACTAAGTTAATTTTCATAGTTAAACCAGAGTGATCAGAAATGTCTCTTTGTCCTATTATACAATCTTTCATTATGTTAAGGTCCATATATCTGTGAATCCTAATTCTTGCAGGATTTTTTTTTATTGCTTTTCTAAGCGAGTCCTTCCTCGTTCTCTACTAGTTGTATCCATTTTTGGGTTTAGGAGTAAATTGAAATCACCCGCACATATACATGTGCCACTTGCTTCTACAGCCACAAGACTAAATACCTCCTCAAAGAAGTTTATGCTACCACCAGGTGGGGCATAGATATTGCATAGTGACCTCTTCCTGTTCCAGTTTCCCCTTTAACAACACAAATCTGCCTTCTTTATCTTTATGTTCTGCAATAAAATCAAACCTTATATTGTTTGATATAAGAATAGCTACCCCTCTTTTTTTCCCAGATCTGTGAGAGGAATATGTTTTTCTATAACCCATTTTTTTAATTTTCTCATGCTCTTCATCCGACAAATGTTTCCTGCAGGAAACCAATACCAACCTGCTCTCGTTTAAACTTTGAAATAATCTTGCTTCTTTTAATGGGATTTTTTTATACCAATCAGAGTCTGTATATTATAAAACTGCATATCTTCTAAGTACAACCATTTTTCCCACCTGCGTGACAACACTCCTAGCCCTCAGAACACACAAAGAACAGAAACACACAAAAACAGAACTTGTCATAACAATGAACAGGTCTTCCAAATAAGAGGATCCTTTATTCCTCTTCATGTAAGGGGAACTGCCACTAGGTGGGGCCCCTGCCTAGTTGCCTACCTAAAGAAAGGAAACTGAAAAGGTTATTTATGAGTCATCTACATCAACTCTTCATCTCTCACGTTATGAAGGGGGGGTCACAGTCCTCACCATACTCCTGTGCAGTCTGAATGGTACTGATGAGCTGGCCTGAAGGTTTTTTTGTTTGTTTGTGTTTATTTTGTTTGTTTTTTCTCTGTGAGGTGGCCAAATGTTTCTTCAGTATAAGTGAGGGAGATTATTCATCCGTAGCGATGTCCTCGCTGCCTTGCCGCTGGAACACCTTTAGCTTTTCCCGTGCGCTCTCTCGCACGCCAGGCGCGCATGTGCCTCCAGTGCGTCGCGCGCCCACCACATCCGTTGGCAGAAGCTTGTTAATTGCCTCCGCTGTGATTACTTTGGATTTATTTGCAGCCACAGGTCCCACCGTGAATCCACGTCTTCTCAGGTCGCGCGCAGCCTCCTCCACGCTATTGTAGATTACCATGCGGAGTCAAAGTGCACGCGCATTTTGGCCAGTGGGGTTTGAAACCGGATAGCATTCTCTTTGAGCACTTTTTTAACCGGAGCATACTCTCTCCTCTTCAGCTGTATGTTTTCAGCATAATCGTGGTCAAAGAATATGCATTTTTCTTGTATATATATACAGGTAGTCCCCGACTTACGAGCGCTCTGACTTACGAGGTCCCGGACTTACGAGCATGCATCTCATAAAAAAAAAAAAAAAAAAAATATTTTTTTTTTTTTTTTTTATTTATTTTTTTTTTATAAATGAATACATGTACAGTACTGGACAGTCACCAAGCACTTAGCCTATCCTAACACAGTTTTTAAAGATGAAGGAATAAGTTGAATTGTCTCCCTTTCACATAAAGGGAGCAAGCTCCCTATGGAGCCTGCAGGGAGGAGGGAGACAATTCAACTGATTCCTTCATCTTTAAAAACTGTGTTAGGATAGGCTAAGTGCTTGGTGACTGTACATTTATCTATTTATAAATAAAAAACAATAAAAAAATAAAAATACTGTATATACTGTATATTTTTAATAAATAGATAAATGTACAGTACTGTACAGTCACCAAGCACTTAGCCTATCCTAACACAGTTTTTAAAGATGAAGGAATCAGTTGAATTGTCTCCCTCCTCCCTGCAGGCTCCATAGGGAGCTTGCTCCCTTTATGTGAAAGGGAGACAATTCAACTTATTCCTTCATCTTTAAAAACTGTGTTAGGATAGGCTAAGTGCTTGGTGACTGTCCAGTACTGTACATGTCTACCTTATAATGTTTTGCTAGTTTTTTGATACTTTGTTAAAAAAAGAAAAAAAAAAGAAAAAAAATCTTTTGTTTTTTTCTCTCTTTTTGTTTTCTATTGTTTATTGTTTGTTTGTTTATTGTTTAATGAAATTCTATCACTGCTGTTCATTGTTCTTTAGTTTTAGCAGGTCGCTTTCGTAAATGAGCCCATGAGGTTCAAAAGATTTACCTGACTAAATAAAGGTTGAATGAAAAAACACTTAAAAACGATTATTTGATAAAAATTAGAGCAAATATGTGTCTGAGCTGAACTTTTCTTTAATAAATGAATAATTTTAGCAGGATAAACACCTAAAAATATATATTTGTTAGCTGACATTATTGTAAGAGTGTGTCTCAGTTTAATTTTTGTTAATAAATGATTACAAATCAGCTTATTTTATAAAAAGCCATAAATAGTTTGCACCTGAATATAGGTCGCAGGGCATGCAAAAATGATAAAAAGCCACAACCTATATTCTGGAAAATACGGGTAGTCTCTTTAGAATTTTTTAATTAGCTTTGTCGAGCTCTAGTAGAGAGCTGTATGAATGAGTTAATGATGGCACAGATTGTAGTGTAAAGCACTTTGAGTATCTTGATAAGATAGAAAGGTGCTATAGAAGTACAGTCCATTTACCATTTACTATTCTCATGCTGTGATGTTTAATGTTGTAATGGGTCTTACTGTTCAAGCTAAAAGCACATTCAGTGTTGTGGTAAAATTCCAAATATTTGCACCGTCACCTGGTGGGATTTACAGTTTCATTTTCCACTTGGCTAGTAAAAAAAAGCTGTACAGTTAGGCAGTGCAAATTGTTCTGGTTCTAAAAGTGAATTACTCTCGTAATGCATAACGAGGCCCACAGAGAGCAATAGAGTGTGAGAGGCTCGGTACACTCTGTACACTCTGTACACAGACACACAAGTGAATGCATGCACCACCTAACGCACACTCAACATCTGTGTTATTGTTGCTCTGCTCTCCAGTGGACAGGCCCGGTGTGCTGGTGCTCGAGCTGCTGGATGTCCGCGAGGAGTGCAGCATGCAACTGGCGCGCTGCAAGCGCCAGCATCCCCCCGGAGAAGGCAACCAGCAGGATAAATGTGTCCCGGAGGAAAGAATGTTGGTGTTGTTCAACAAAGAGACTGCCGCTCTGCTGAGTCCTGCACCCAGAGACATCATCCACATTTTCCCACCGTGGTGAGAGGACGCATCTAGTGCCACTCTTTCCTTCTCACTCAAATATTTGCTTCCCTCCAATCTTAAAAATGTATGTACAGGAGTTAGCAGACATATTTAGTCTCATACAGCCCTTTGGTAGAAACAGTTGTGATCCCTCACTGGATGTCTGAGCGGCTTTCTGCTTCACCATATACAAATGTTTCTGTCACAATATTACCACACAGGATGTAAAAACATCCTGTGGGGTTATTTTTAGAAATTAAGTGTTAGATAACACGTGGAAGATACATTACTGCGATCACAAATTTGATGCAATTATACTTATCGCTGAAATGTAAAATTAGACCAATGCTTTGTAAAACAGGAAATGAAACTGAACTGCAAACCACCTCAAACACTGAGATGAAGCTACAAGTATCCAGATTAACAATGAGGGATTTTTCCTTCTAGTCTGCATCATAGTTTGGGAGACTTATGACTGGACAAAAGGCCAGTGTATTTTGGCATTGATCTGCTACCATGTGGTTTAACTTTGTTAAAACTGGCCAACCTGAGCATGTTAAAACACTGATCTAAAAATAAGATTATGATCGTTCTTCGTTGCGGGCATTAATGGCGCTCAGTGGATATTCGGTATTGAAGAGGGGAGAAGTGGGGCGGTTACGAAGGTCTAAAATTGAAATCCTGTAAGTATTAGCTGCAGGAAGACAACTTTTTGGATGTCATCTGATTGCAATTAACTAGGAACATTAGAGGATTTCATGCAGCTCCAAGTTGTTAAACACATTTTGGTTCCTTTTTATTTTCATTTATTATCTCGTGTAGGAATCAGCTTTAAGCTTAAAATGAAAAATGCATATCACAATTCCTTAAATCTCAATGTGACATTTTAATTTTAATTTCTTCAATCATCTGTCCAAAACATGAAAGCACTCGGTGAACAATAATCTAGAGGGTAATAATGTAGAGTATACTTGTACTTGAGAACCCGTGAGCTACAGTAAACACAAATGACTCATCATGGATAAATCCATTCTGCCATCATTTGAGCTGGACTTGGACATTTGTTTCTAAAATGGAAGTGGAAATGGGGAGGGGTGGCAAATTGTGTGACTTAAGTGTATAAATGAAACATTTTCCTGGAATTCTCAGATTTTTGGTTTTTCTTTCTAAATGATTTCTTGGTTGAGGATCGGAAACTACACACAGACCCACAAAACACGGTTGCAGCCAGTTCCACGGTGAATGACTAACAGATTACACAGGAACATTATTTGAGGCTGCTAAGAAAAAAAAAAAAGCTGAGTAGGCAGCAGTGGTGGGCACAGACCGCTAGAGAGCGCTAAAGCGCTAATCCGCTTACAGTGGACCTAAACTTTTTGTCAGCGTTTTTGTGGTTTGACTAACTTTTATAATTCATAAGCGGATTTGTGCTATTTTTATTTAAAATGCAGTACCGCTAATAACTAATTATCTATCAGTAAAAACCAATAAACTTATTTACAAGCTCTTATGCTGCTTGTTTTACCTTTTTCCCCTCCCTCACCGTAAAGAGCAGAGAGGAGGGAGGGTTGGAGGGGGAGGGAGCAGAGCGGAGAACAGACTCGGATCTACCATGTGCCTGGGGATCCCATTTCAGCAGGGCGCCCCGGCCAGTCACCTACATCCCTAACATTGATCCTGCTTGTTAATGTACATTTAACATAAAAATAATTATAGTTACGATGAAAACGATCATTAAATACGCAATACAAAAACCGGTCGATTTCTTTATCCCCCTACTAAAAATGGACTATTCCATCTTGACATCTTCCGGGTCAGAGGTGAACTCGGAGGCTAATTCTGTGGCTAGCTGATTGTGCTGGGTTTCTTGGATAAATCCGCAGAGAACCCCGCTGTTTCAAGCCAAATTAACGCGGCCGGAGGATTTTATTGTGTGTTTTGTGTCGACCACTCGACGGTGAGTCGTTAGTTTTATGTATTTGGGTTACTTTTATGTATAAATGCGGTGGCGACACACCCGTGTATTTGAGATTTAAAAGTGGTTTTAGGGATTAAAAGATCATTCTCTTTTTTGTTAATTTTGTGGCCGAATAGAATATATGTACGTAAAGTATTAAATAAATCCTTTGATTTTTGTAATTTCATCCTTTTAGGATCATTTTAGTTACTTTTCAGTTGGCAGTGTAGTGCAAATATTGCATAACGCTGCCGGCTACCAATTGTCGAATATAAATAGCGGATTAGATTAGCTTCCCCTAATTTTCATAAGACATTTGTGCTTTTGAAATTGT
>JBBPBX010004499.1:0-53452 GCA_038048925.1 Garcialebias charrua | reverse complement strand
ACGTCATAAACAGCTCCAGGGAATTCTTGACATTCCTCTTCCTGGCAGTAGTTAGGTCATTTCCAGAAAACTGAGGAGAAAAAACAGTAGGATTATTTTCTGGAGCATTTGGGAGCAAAGAGAGGAGGAAGCCAAGAAGCCGTGATTGAAAACACATGGTGGCTTGAGTGTTTCTCTAGCTTTAGCACCTCTCTGCTGGTTTTCCTTGTAACGAGCAGAACCCTCTAAATATACATGTATTTGCTTTCATTTTTATGTAAACTTGCATTGTGAAACAGTTTTTGTTTAAATTACTCAATAAGCGTTTGGTTACATTTTAGAAACATTTTAGCTCCAGTGAGTTAAAGTTAGCCAATAACATCTAATAATAGTCCAAATAAAAGCTGAGATTGAAATGATTTATTCAACCTGCAAGTTACATTTCTGGCCTAAGTGGAAAAAAACAGTCTTGAAGATCAGTATGCCTTGTAAAATTCCTTTCTATCAGTTTTCTGTGTCACGCTGGAGGGGGTGGGGGTGGGGGGTGAACTCCCACATAATTCCTTCAAGTAGGTTGGATCCTCCCACCTCCCACGCCTTGTTGTAAGCAGGTCCTGAGCGGAAATACCTGCAGGGCTTATTCACTGTGACGCCAGCAGTCGCAGCCACTCCTTAACCCAGCTACCTGTCTGATGATGACAGCTGCCCACTCACCTGTTGACAATAGGATTGCACTTCCTGGATGGGGATGGTGCTGGTTCTGATGAAAAGCACGTTCCGCTCTGACAAGAGTAGATTAATGTCCTTATTGGAGATCTCTTCACAGATGTTGATCTGATAAACATCAGTTTCCGGATTAATCATAGCACAAGTAATTGTTGTGGGTCTATGGGTGAGAGACGCTAATCTAAAGTTTGCAAAACTAAAGAATTACTCATTACACAAGTAGATCAAGAAAAAAAATATCTGCTTGGATGAGAACAAGTCCAGAGCACTTTTTCCCTTTTCTTCGAAAAAGTTATATACATATACAGGGAGTCCGCGACTTACGGTGCCCTCGACCTACGGCAACTCGGACTCACGTCACACATCATAATTAATAAAAAATATGAATAAAAAAATTGTTTTTTTGTTTAAATGTTCTTGATTTCAGGTGTACAGCACTTTGTTGCAGCTGTGGTTGTTTTAAATGGCTTTATAAATAAAGTATTATTAAAATTATTATTTTTTAATTATTTTTAAGCCGAATTACGCAGTTTCCTGCAGTTTCCAGCCGCAATGTTTTTAGCTTCAGTAGCTCCGGCTTCGACAGCCAAACCGTGTTGGTTCAGAGATTGCTCCGCGCGGACACATGCGCTGCAGCTGAACGGCAGTTTTGCGTAGGGACAGATGGACCAAGGACAAAGACGCTGTGGAACGCGTGAAGCAGCAGACAGCAAGATGTAGTGGAGGAACCACGAGCTAACATGCTAATGCTAACGGACCCGACGGGCGGCGGTCCGAGACGCCTGCTGGGTCGGGGAGCTCGCATCCATGTCTGCCTGGCAGCCTCAGATGTTTGATGGACACCGAGGTAACATGCTAAAACGTGGATAAACAGCTGGGCACCCTTTTTGGAGGGACGACACTGAGCTAACGGGGGGCTAAAATGCTAAAGCGGCCCGGACCCGACTGGCGCGGCGGCGGAGAGCCTGCTGCAGCCTGGAGCTCGCATCGATGTCTGTCTGGTAGCCTCAGATGTTGGATGAAGACTGAGGTAACATGCTTAAATGCGGATAAACAGCTGGGCACCCTTTTTGGAGGGACGACACCGAGCTAACGGGGGGCTAAAATGCTAACGAGGCCCGACCGGAGATACGGACCCGACGGGCGGCGAAGACCAGCTCACAGTAAGAAATTGTATTTTTTAAATTTAATTACAGTACTGTATGTCTCTAAATGTACTGTACAGTTCTGTATGTACCATACCATACCATACCATTTTATTTATAAAGCACTTTAAACAGGAACAAGTCCACAAAAAGTGCTGGACAAACAAACACGCAACAGGCAACACAGACAATGAAGTACAACACGAAAAACATAAAAACATTGCAGATCATAAATAAAACGATCCAATACAAATCAGCTGGCATTGAAAGCGATGGAGTAGTAGTGAGTTTTTAACCGGGATTTGAAAACCGAGAGGGAGTTTTTGATAATTATGTAGCTGTGTTAGGATAGGTATCTTGGTAACTGTTCATTACCGTACATGTACTTGTATCAGTGGCGGCTCGGGTGGTCCCCGACTTACGTCAAAATCGGGTTACGAACGGCCTGTAGGTCCGGAACTCATTCGTAAGTCGGGGACTCCCTGTACTGTATATTTAAAGTGGCACTGGTTTTTGCTCCAGAGCTTTTACTTGATAAGTGTTTGTCAACATAGCAGCAGACAAGTCTTCCAGGTGTTTGCACCATTATGGTTCGGATTCAGTTTGTACTCATTGTAGTAAACACAAAATGTTGTTGGTGTTAAGTCTGCCTTAGGGCATACAGTGCAAAACAAAACAAACAAAACTGTCACAAGAACGGTTAGCTCTGCGTGATTTGATCCGATATGTACATGTATATTTTTTAAACTGAGAGAAAAATTCACTGGTTCTATTGTGACAGTTATTGTAAATCATAACGCATTAATCTTTTTATAAACCTGAATTTTTAATCTAAGGTTAAAGTCTGTTTTTTCCCCAAATTGCTTTTGTAAACATCACGTACTCATAAAGGCCAACCTTGTGTGAGCATGTGTATTGGGGGGGAGAGAAAAAAATTCCCACGTTGTGACGATTCAGTTTTCCCACTAATCTGCGTGTCTAACTTGTCAGCCTCTCCGATCAGCATGCGTCTGAAGCACGCTGCGACATGTTGCTGCAGTTTCAGTCGCAGAGTGTGCGCTTGGCTCTGAGTCAGTGCTGAGCCATCAACACACTATTATCCATGTTACATGTGGGAGAAATTAGGTTGTAACTCAAACTCGGCACAAACGGCGAACTGTACAATGCCCTGGCTGTTATCCAGCTTCTTGTATTCTCAGGCTGAATGCCACTCAGGTGTGTGATGTTTACTTTGATGGGTTGGAATAAGAAAAGGGCCAGCATGTACTTTTTTCTGCACACATGTACAGCAAATGACTAAAATCAAAGTGGCTTCCAGGTGCCGGTAAATTAAAGATTAGCACAAGAGATCTCTGCACATTTATTTACTTTTTTATCATCAAAACTGTGTAAATCATCATTTTCCACATATTGCTTTTCTCTTGGAAAGTGTTCACAATCACTCTACGCAGTGCTGCAAGATATTGTCGTTTTAGAAGCTCTGATATATGGAAGATGTCTGTTATTTGCCTTCTTTCTAACAGTTTTCAGCTTTATGCAGGGTGGTATAAAGTGAACAGACCTGTGGAGGTGGCCGAGTTTGACATTCATGTTGTCTCGAGCTCTCAGCCCCCAGCATTTTTACACTAGCTTATAGTGTGAATGCTCATGAAGCATTCACACTATGTATTGTGATTCATTTTTCTTCCGTACCTTTTAAGGCATCTTTCACGTTCCACAATTTTTGTGTGATTTCAACAAATCAAAATGTTCAGCTCATTCAGGAGAAGGGTGCTTTGACTTTCGGTATTGGTGCAACTTTAGGTTTTTAAGATATTTAGCTATTTCTGCCACTTTATGTCTCAGAGAAAATGAATTGAGCTCATTTTACATCCTTCAAAGCTTTAGATCTGTTTACCGTATTTTTCGGAGTATAGGTCGCACCTTTTTATCATTTTTTCATGGCCTGCGACCTATACTCAGGTGCGACCTATACAGTATATGGCTTTTTATCACTTTCGGCGAAACAAATTTTTAAATCCAGCTCATTTCACAATTACATTCATTTATTAAGGAAAAGTTCAGCTCAGACACATATTTGCTATAATTTTTATCAAACAAATAATTGTTTTTAAGTGTTAATCTTCTTAAAAGCCTTGCTGTGCGCTCCTGTGGCAGACATTTGCAGCAGAGCTAAACGTAGGTGCGACCTATACTCCGGTGCGACCTATCTAGGGATTTTTCCAATCTATTGGTAATAATTGGACAATGCGACCTATACTCCGGTGCGACCTATACTCCGAAAAATATGGTACATTATTTTACTGCTCCTTTCACATTTTGTTCCGGTTCAGCTTCTTTCAGCTTCCTTCTGCAAATTTAAACTCTTTTCCAGCTATTTTCAGCTAATTCAGTGATTTTTTTCAGCTGTTTTGTACTCCTTTTAAGTTCTTTCTGCTAACTACAACATTTTTCAAGTTCAAGTCAACTTTATTGTCGTTTCCATCATGTGGTACATGAGATAGAATAAAATTATGTACACAGCATCCAAGTTACTCTCCAAAATATCAAAGTACTGTATAATGTATATATTTTTGCTTCTTCTAACTTCTTTCTGCTAATTTCAGCTTCTTATGCTCCATTCATCTTATTTATGCAAGTTTAAGCTTTTTCTGCTATTTCAGCTACTATGTACCGGTACCAGTTACAGTATCTGTTTTTATGCTAATTTTAGCCTTTTCAGCTAATTCCACATTTTTTGCACTCATTTCAACTGTTTTCAGCCTAATTCAGCAAAAATGTGCTCTCTCCACTTATTTCTGGAAATTTAAGTCTATTTTTGCTTTTTTAGCTACTTTTCAGCAGTTTTTTTTTTCTCATTTCAGCTTTTCTCAGATAATTTCCACTTGTTTGTTCTCATTTCTGCTTTGTTCAGCCTAATTGGGCAAACATGTTCTTTCTGCTTTCTTCTGCTAATTTAAGCTTGTTTTACCTTTTCAGCTAACTTATTAGCATTTCTTAGTGAATTTTAGCTGTTTTCAGATAAATTCAAGTTTTTCATGTTAATTTCTGCTACTTTCATCCTAATTAACTACTTTATGCTAATTTCAGCTTGTTATGCTCCTTTCAGCTTTTTATACTAGTTTTAGCTTTTTCTGCTCTTTCAGCTCTTTTGATGCTTTTTTCCCCCTTTTTTTTCTAAATTCTTCTTATTTTTTTCTTCCTTTTTTTGTTGCCTTTTCAGCCAATTCCACAGTTTTTGAGCTTGTTTCAGTTTTTTTCTGCTTCCTTCTGGTATGCTGGTGAAGATTCTCAGTCATCCAGGACATGATAAATCAAAAAGGCGTTCAATTCAAGATCAACTTGACTTTATTTGTAACAGAAAACGTTTCGACTTCTGTCCAGAAGTCGAATTAATGAATTGAAAAATTGAAAAATTGAATTAATGAATTGAAAAAGACTTCTGGACAGAAGTCGAAACGTTTTCTGTTACAAATAAAGTCCAGTTGATCTTGAATTGAACGCCTTTTTGATTCCTTCTGGTAGTTGCCTCATTCTGCCTTTTCAGCTACTTTCAGCTATTTTTTTCTTTTTTGCTGATTTCAGACTTAAAAAAAAATCTAATTTACAAATTTTTGTGCTCGTTTCTGCTTATTCAAACCAATTTCAGCAAAGCTATGTTTTTTCTGCTTTCTTCTGCTAATTTAGGCATGCTCTTCCATTTCAGCTACATTTCAACATGTTTTTAGCTAATTTCAGCTTTTTTCAGCAATAAGCATTCACACTGCATTTTCGCAGGAAATACAATTTCTCTAGTTCCGTTTAGTTCCGAGAGGTTTTATTTATACATTTATTTATCACATGTCAACCACAGCAGGAGCTTCTTAATATTGCTCATTGTCTTTTAGATCTCCTAATTAATGGTCATTTCATGCCCCATAGTCAATATTTTTCAAGAACTTGCAAAATTGAAGTTTAGCATGCTGTTCTGTCAGATTGTATGTTGAGTTTAAAACTGATCAACGTCATCTTTTTGCAGGCAAAGTCTGTCTGTAGAAGGCTTCAGCTGTTCTGTTATCCTGAACACACACTTCAGCCATAAAGTCTACTCTGCGTCAAAACCAGCCAACAGTTCCTTACCAAGAGTCTGGGTCTCTGCAGAAAAGCAAGCGCCATATTATTTGGGTCATATATTCAGACTTTTGGATGAATGTAGGACCAAAGATGAAAGCAGTGTCAAGCAGGTGCGTATTTGCTACTAGCAAAAAATAAATATTTCCATACATAGACACACATACATTTTGTGTTACACTACAGAATCAGAAAACCGTACAGGTACTGTATTTGTAGCATTTTTTTTTGTCTTGAACTTTTTTTATTTATTTTATTTTATTTTTTTTATTTATTCATTTTACATTTAAAATACTAAAGAAAAAATATAAAAAAAACATTTTACATGTATAATATGAAAAGAAAAAACATAAAATGAAAGGTGGCAGAAAGGAGAAGAAATCTTATTATATCTGCCCCTTTTTTCAAAAAAACAAAATCAATTCAAACATTCAATTCAAACAATAATTATCTATGAGTAATCGAACAAAAAGAGTAACTCATCACAGATCTAAAAAGTTCTACAAAGTAGTACAATAAACATTTAAACTGAAATTTTTAGTATTTTGTTAACAATTTTGATAATTTTTTTAAACACAAGCACTGATTTTGCATTTTTAACATCTTTTCCCAAACCATTCCTCAAATCAACTCCCTGTATTGAAATAGACCGTCCCATTAAACTAGTTATGTACTGTGGTTTTGCAAAAATCTCAGTTCCCTTAAGACTGTAACAGCTCCTTCTCTTAACAAAATGCATTTGAACGTTTGAAGGCAGTGCATTATTATGAGCTTTATACATTACGGTACTAATAAAATATTATAGTCCACCAAATCATAAAACTTCAGTAATTTGAGTTGGTTAAATAATATATTTGATGTATGACAGTAAGGCTTTCTTGTAATAATTCTCACAGCTCTTTTTTGCAAAATGAAAATAGGCTTTGTTATAGTTTTGCATGCCTTTCCCCAAACTTCAACACAATAAATTAAATGTGGAACAATAATTGTATTATACAGCAGATATAGAGCTTTATCATTTAACAAATCCTTTACTTTATACAGTACAGCAGTAGATCTAGATATCTTAATTTTAACAGAATTTATGTGCCGTTTCCACGACAGTTTGTCATCAATAACCACACCCAAAAACTTCACCTCACTTACTCTGCTTACCTCAACACCATCAATTTTTTAAAAAAGCCACAGTTTTCTTTTTATCACTAAATAACATATAATTTGTTTTATCTAGGTTTAATGATAGCTTGTTCAATTTAAACCAAGTTTGTAATTTAACAAACTCCATTTTTAACAACTCAGACATTTGTTTCAAATCTCTACCAAAATAAAAAAAAAGTGGTATATTCAGCAAAAAGAACACATTTAGAAGTCCAGACACCTTCACTAAATCATTTACATACAAAATAAACAACTTTGGTCCCAAGTATTGAGCCTTGTGGGACTCCACATGTGATCTTGCAGAGGTTAGATTGTATATCATCAATTTGTACAAACTGTTTTCTATCTTTCAAATAACTACATACACACTGCAGTGCTAGTCCTCTAATACCATATTTGTTTAATTTATTAATGAGAATGGTGTGATTGATTGTGTCAAAAGCTTTTTTTAAATCGACAAATAGACTTACCCAGTACTGTATACAATATTGCTTTTTGAATTGAAGCTGTAAATTGTCTATCAATGATGGACATCAAACCAGCCTATTTATACATCTGAAACTCCTCCCTTTTTAGCCACAGAGAGAAAAAATGTAATCATTCCAAGAAATCAGCAGATAAGCATGTAATGACTGCACCAGAATGCAGCATGCTCAGGTTTACATGCAGAACACAAAAAAACCTAAGGAGACTCGTGGAAATATTGTTCATGAGGTGGTATTTATCTGCTGTTTTGCTGATTGTGGTTTTTTTGCCACAGGGTTCTTTAGGGTCAGCTGAGTCCAAACAAACAGCATGAAAGTGTTTTAGTGGTAAATATCTTAACTGATGAATTTGCTTGTTCATTTGTTGCCTCAATTCTTGAACAAATACAAGGAAATCAAACTTTTCTGGCAGCTGTTGAGAAATGTTCCTTAAAATGTCATCAGCAACACTTCCTCCTACTCTTAAATTTTCTTTAGAGGCTTGAAAAATGATTTGCATTTAGTGACTATGCAGTGAAAAGCTTCATTTATTACAATTGTTGTTGATTAATATGTCATTAATTCTTTAGTTGATGTGCTAATCTATTAAATGGTTTAGAATGAGGAATCAATTTTTTTATTTTTAGATCTATGTTGCCATTTTGAAATGTGTACTTTTCTCCAACCAGCATTTCTAATTTCAAAGTAACTCAAATATAGTTTTTTGTTTTTAGCTAGTAAAATCTATATGAGTGTCACTCTGAAATGCCTCAAAATATTAAAACATTAACGTTTTGGTTTTAAATAGCAGCTCCTATCTAGCAGCTTGCTAGATTAACATTCTGCTGGTAAAATATAAGTTGATTAATCATCTCCTTTCTGAGGAGCAGAACATTTTGTTAAGCATTTTGTGACTTTTTGTTTTCATTAATTTATTTGTCTGGCAGGTCACAGCCTCTGATGCTCTGTGCAGTATCAGTGGTTCTGGAGTTATGACGAGACACTGCATCTCTCTCCTGGAAGCTATCGAAGGACTTGGCCAAGCCGGTTCTGTGGAGCAGGATGTGGACGTGGTTATCCAGAGAGTTTACTCCATCCCGTTGGCTGACTCCTCTCCTGTGTCCATTCTCAAACACCGAGTCTCGGTCCGCTCCTCCATGGCTCCTCCTCCTGCAGAGAAAGGCAAAACCAGGTACCATTGGACAGACCCTCAGAGGTGGCTTTTGGTTTATCACTTGATGCCAAAAAAGTCGGAGAAATAAATAGTATTTTGTCTGTTGTTTATGATTTGCAACAATACAAATGATTCTTTTTGTTAGACGTGCAGACTGGGTTCTTTAGTTTCGAGGCCCATATGTTTCCCCTTCGTGAAATGACGTGTCTCAGTGGTCGTTCTATTGTTCATGAAGCAGCAGGCCCCACAGAGTGCTCATGCTGTCTCCAGCCATATGGCATTGTTTGACAAAGGACACAAACATTTTTAATTAAATCCAGTCTTTTTGTTATTGATCCCAGCAAGTTCTCAGGAAAGACCACATGATCTTTTTAAAATCTTCTGCGCCCCCAAGTCAGCATTGAAGTGGTTCCACTCAAACTGGACAAGGTACAATACATGAATTGATTTATTTTAGGTATTTAAGCTAGTTATTTTTTATAGGGATGTAAGAACAAAATTTATGTCTTTCACAAAATCTGTACAACTATGTGAAATTTAGATGGATTTCTCAGTCAGTTTTTAGGAGAAAGTAATTACAATGCCAAATTTTCTTTTTGTTTAGCCACTGCAGATGTGAAAACTTGGGATTTTATTTATGTTTGCTCAGAATGTTCCTCCAAATTTGGTTTATAAAGGTTATAAACAAAACAGTTTAATCACTTGGGGGGAGGGGGAACTGAGCATTTGGCAAAAAAAAAACCTTTTCATTCTCTGAGGTGATTGGATCAATACATCAAGAAACAATATGCACAGTATAACACGTTAAGATGATTCACTGTAGGCATGATAATTTTGTAGAATCGTACAACAGGTTTTTTCTTTCTTTTCGTCAAGGTCAAAGTTTCTTTATTGTCATTCGCATCATATGTGGTACATGTGGTGGAACGAAATTGTGTACACAGTGTCCCAGTTACATCCAACAAAAGTATAAATTATAAAGAAAAACAGCAATAAGATCTAAGATATGAACTAAGAAATATGCTAAACTAAGAATATGCCAAGCACTAATAGTACAAATACAGTACGCTGAACAACAGCAGCACGAACATGAGTGTGTGAACAGGTGAGTACGAATGAACCCAGCAGCATGAAATAAATCAGCAGCATAAATCAGCAGCATGGATAGTAACTAGCACATATCAACAATTAAGTGGCATTATAGTGATTTCTTTTTCACAGTGATAATCCTGATTAGAGATTTATGAGTCTTAACAGCTTCAGGGTAGAAGCTGTTCCTCAGTCTAGTGGTTCTGCACTTAATGCTGCTCAACCTCCTGTCCGAGGAGAGCAGAACAAAATAGTGTGTGTGCTGGGTGAGTGAGGTCCTTCATGATGCAGGTGGTCCTCTTCCTGCATCTGGAGGTGTAGATGTCTGTGATGGTGGGGAGGCTGACTCCAACAGACTTCTGTGCAGCCTTCACCACTCTCTGTAGAGCTTTTCTTTCTGCAGCTGTGCAGCCTCCATGCCACACGTTGATGCTGGAGCACATGATGCTCTCCACTGCACTTCCTTTTCTTTGTGTTTAGTGTGTATATATATGTATATATATATATATATATATTAGGGGTTGAACGAGTACATAATTTTTAACCTCGACATTAACATAAAAAAACTCGAACGACGCTCGAGTAGCCGATGACGTCACAGTGTCTTACGATGCAAAATAAATAAATAAATATAAATGCCTAAAAACGTCTTTACAAAAAGAAAAAAAAGACCAACAAAGCATTGGGAGCATTTATTATGCTCCTATCATTTATCATACTGCACATAAGTCACAGGAAAAACAAAACTATTAGTTATATTAATAATATTAAAAGTGAAAGTATAAAGCGATGAAAACCGAAACTTAAAAACAAATGGGGCCACAGCCACACCGTACCACCGCCTGCAGCTGTGCAATTTAGGTTTACTTTTAGAGATTGTGTTTATAGATTTTTGGTAGCTCTAGAGAGATGAATATTTGTTTTTTTTGTTTGTGAAACGAGAGAAAGGAAGCCGTTTCGGCCGTGTTATAATATGGGACCTGCATTGCAACACTGCCCTCTGCTGTCACAATCTACTACAAAGAAAGTCAACACGAAGTAGCGCATTTTATAAAATTATAAACTGTTTTACCTTTTTGACAAGACGGCCTGCTCCATTAACATCCGTGCGCACACAGGAATCCATTTTGTAGCGTCTACTAAAAGCTAAAAGCTGCCCCGCGCGCTGTGAAATGTGAAATGTGACGTCACTACGGGTACCCGAGGTGGACAAAAAAGCCTCGATAGAAGTCAAAGCACTCGAGCTGTCGAAAACTCGGGTACTCTGTTAATGCACTAATATATATATATATATTCCGGTGTATAGGTCGCGCACACTTTCGGCGAAACAAATTTTTAAATCCAGCTCATTTCACAATTACGTTCATTTATTAAGGAAAAGTTCAGCTCAGACACATATTTGCTATAATTTTTATCAAACAAATAATTGTTTTTAAGTGTTAATCTTCTTAAAAGCCTTGCTGTGCGCTCCTGTGGCAGACATTTGCAGCAGAGCTAAACGTAGGTGCGACCTATACACCGGTGCGACCTATCTAGGGATTTTTCCAATCTATTGGTGATAATTGGACAATGCGACCTATACACCGGTGCGACCTATACACCAGAAAATACGGTATATATATATATATATATATATATATATATATATATATATGTATATATATATATATATATATATATATGTATATATATATATATTTTCATTCATTCATTCAACCTTTATTTATACAGGCTAGCCTCGTTGAGTCACGGGGACTCATTTACAAGAGGGACCTGTCTCACTCACACCAAACAACCATCCACTCTCACACTCACACCTAGGGTCAATTTAGAGTCACCAATCAGCCTAACAAGCATGTTTTTTGGTCTGTGGGAGGAAACCGGAGTACCCGGAGGAAACCCACGCATGCACGGGGAGAACATGCAAACTCCACCCAGAAAGGCCCCGGACCGGGATTTGAACCGGCAACCTTCTCGCTGAGAGGCAGCAGCTCTACCAGTTGTGCCACCGTGCTGCCCATATATATATATATATATATATATATATATATATATATATATATATATATATATATATATATATATATATATATATATATATATATATATATATATATATATATATATATATATATATATATGTTATATATATATATATATATATATATATATATATATATATATATATATATATATATATATATATATATATTTATATATATATATATATATATATATATATATATATATATATATATATATATATATATATATATATATATATATATATATATATATATATATATATATATATATATATATATATATATATATATATATATATATATATATATATATATATATATATATATATTATATATATATATATATATATATATATATATATATATATATATATATATATATATATATATATATATATATATATATATATATATATATATATATATATATATATATATATATATATATATATATATATATACAGGTAGTCCCCGATTTACGAGCGAGATCCGTTACAACGAGGCGCTCGTAAACCGGAAATCTCGTAATTTGGAACGGTTGCCATGTCTCTCGTAAGTCCGGAATTTCGCTCGTAAATTGGAACGGTTTCGCTAGCGCGACTACAAACACTCGTTTTTCATCAAAAAACTGCTTATGAGTGCATAAAAATGATCGGAAACGTGTGTCCATATGTTTAGCTAACTAACTGTGGTGAAAAAACACATGAAAACTCAGTATTTTTTGCGTTTTTTCCAAAAATTCGCCAGCTCGTAAGTCTGGAACCTCGTAGATCAGAGCGCTCGTAATTCGGGGACTACCTGTATATATATATATATATATATATATATATATATATATATATATACTGTATATATATACTGTATATATATATATGGATGGATGGAGAGATGGATAGATCTCATACAAATCAATCAGGGGTGCCACTGCCCACTTTTTCAACCTGCGCGCTACTTTTAAATGACCAAGTGATCTACCTATGATAAAAATACAAAACATATACAGTACTTATTTATAAACATATTAAGTATGCATTATTTGTTTTACCGGTACATCCCAGCTCGCTGTGGATGCAACATGAATGACAAAACACAAAAGTTGTTTTGAAAAAAAAGTGAAAATTTATTTTTTCTGTCCGTGTACAAAATAATAAACAAAACACAGCAATAACTTGTGTTCTTTGCACAAAGAAACTGAAAGCAACAAGAATAACTTCATGTTTGAAAAATAACCTGGGAACTTGAGAACAAGTTTTCCGGTTCGGGGGCCTCAGGTTTCCATCTCTGCTCTTCGCAGATGATATGGTCCTGTTGGCGTCATTGTGCCGTGATCTTCAGCTCTCACTGGAGCGGTTTGCAGCCGAATATGAAGCAACTGCACTCCAAATCTGAGGCCATGGTCCTCAACCAAAAAGTGTTTATTGCTCTCTTCAGGTCGAGGGTGAGATTTTGTCTCAAGTGGAGGAGTTCATGTATCTTGGAGTTTTATTCACAAGTGAGGGAAAAATGGAGTGTGAGACTGACAGATGGATTGGTGGAGCGTCTGCAATGTTGCAGACTCTGTACCGGTCCGTTGTGGTGAAGAGGGAGCTGAGCTGTAAGGCAAAGCTCTCTGTTTACCGGTCAGTCTACGTTCCTACCCTCGCCTCTGATCGTGCACTCTGGGTAGTGACCGAAAGAATGAGATTGCGGATACAAGTGGTTGAAATAAAGTTCCTCCGCAGGGTAGCTGGACCCTCCCTTAGAGATAGGGTGAGAAGTTCAGTTATCTGGGAGAGACTCGGAGTAGAACCGTTGCTCCTGCACATCGAGAGGAACCAGTGCGCTGTGGATAACTTATTACCGGTAGTTATCCACAGCATGACAGCTTAGGCAGGGCATGAATCTATTTGATTGCATCACAATTGGTGTCTGTGACGGACTGGCGACCTGTCTAGGGTGCACTCCACCTCTCACCCACTGACCACTGGAGAGGCATTAGCTCCCCAGGTTTATAAAAAAACAAGCACATAAAGAAAAAGGGTGGTTGGATATTCAGACCTCTCATACAAATATTTTTTTGATCATTTTTATAGATTGTGAAAACTGGTAAATGATCACTTAAGTCGGTCGTTAAAATACCACCTATCACATCCCCATTTGTTATATTTGTGAAAATATTATCAATTATTGTGGCACTATGAGTTGTACCGTAATTCTTGTTGGCTTTGATATCAACGGATACAGATTTAAACTATACATTGAATTTATAAATGTACTGATGTTATTTGAATCTGTTTTATTTCCCAGATCAATATTAAAGTCTCCACACAAAAAACTTTTTTTATTAAAACTCTTTTCCAATAGCTCCATGATTTTATCAGTGAATATTTCTATATTTGATCCTGGTGATCTATACTGTATACACAACTTATTATTATGTTTTTATCATTCTTGTTTATTATTTCTATTAGCATTTCCATAATATTATCAACTATTATTGACATTTCACTAATTAATTTACATTTTATACATAATAAGACATAAATAAGTTCCCTGTGTTACATAAGTGGCTTGGAGATTTCTGTGAGTGGTCTCGTTGTAGTTAATGAATCAGGGAATGTGCAGTTTAAAGCAACTCCATCAAGTTTGACCTTTAGTTGCCTGGCCCTCCCCTGGCTTGTTGTTTTTGTTCTTTGCTGAGTAATAAAAGTATTGGTTTCTCTAAAAGTGGAGGGGCCCCAAGGGGTGCTCTGCGGTAAGGGGAGTAGAGCTCTGGTCAGCTGACAAAGTGACTAAACAAGCAGCAGCGGTTGTAATATGAGACTCTTGCCACGCTGCTTCTGTGACTGGTAAACATACACCACCTTCTGACCGGAAACACGCGTGCCCCTCCCTCTGTTCCTCTCAGCTAGATTTAACAGGTTGTTTGTAAAGAAAGAATTAAGGTGGGGCAAGGTTTGGAGGTGATGTGTGTCTGTAGGTTCACCAGATCTGGATAATCATTTCTGATTATTGAGAGAAACTTGGTTTGTTATTATAGGTGTACCTGTATTAAACGCTTCTATCTTTTATAGCTACCTTTAATTTATATGTATTAAAAGACTGATAATAAGGTGGTTTAACACCTGTTTTAGTTTTGTGTCTTGTGTTTTGGAATCTGGTTCAAATTTCAGTTCAGAAATCATATTTGCTACATTTTATTGTTCATACTTTTTTTTCCCCAGGATGTGTGCCTGCTCTGCAGTTTCTTTGCAGCCCACTTGGCCCTGTTCTGAATAAAGACTAGGACACTTTGTACGCTCTCCTGTTGTATCCCCAACTTCTCTGACTCACTCTCCTGGTCCAGCATGCTTATTTGATCCTTTTGTTTTCTAGCCTCTACGTTAACACACAAGGGAAACCAGTGCGATAGAAGATGGTAAATTCCCGTAAATTTTGGAAAAGAATAAACAAGAAGATTAACTGTTTGCAGGAGCGAGGAGAGGCGAGTTGTTGTTCCCCCCCTTGGATTGAGAGGGAACACAATGTGCTGCAGGGATCCTGTTACAACCATGTTTATCACGCTGCCTTTACCGATTGGTGGAGAAAACATAGGAAGGAATCCCGCCTGTCTGCACCCCTCCAATGAGCTCTCTCTGTCATATTCGTAATGTGTGGAGCACTACTTAGTATGTTGCCAAGTAATGGTGATGTGCACTGGCTTACATGCGCTCACAGTGTGACTGTGTGTGTGTGTGCGCATGACACAGAGCGCTCGTTTGGGTGTGTTTGCTCAGAGCCAGAGTGCAGTACTTCCTGGAAGAAAACCTGCGTTGCTTAGAATTCTGTGATTGCTCACAATAACACATTCTTGAAAATGGCCAGTGGTTGAGAACAGCCAATGGCAGAGGATTTTTTTTTGGGGGGGTGAAGGGTCACCGTTTGAGGAAGATGGGCTGTAAATGTCTCTGAAAGGGAGTGAAAGGATGGTTGTTTATGTCAAGCTGGTACACGACAAGTTTCATCAACCCCTTTTCTTTTCTTTCTGTCAGATGTCATGATTTTCAAGTTTAAACATGCTGCATTAGAAGTGAAATCTTGTATATATTCCTGACAAAGAAAACTCCAGCAGCTAAATTTGTATGTTGGGAAATATAAAAAATACTTATTCATGAAATTACCATAGCCTGTTTGGATTAAAACAATGGAAACACTTGTTATCCTTCTCTTGTTTGTTAATATCCTAAGACCTAGCCAAACCATACCCAAAGTAAAGTTAAAAAGTTGTTCACAAAACATATTTAGTAAATGCCTTAATTTTGTTCATTAAAAAAAAAAAAACTTTAATTTTTCTCAAAACAGAATTATAGGGTTAATTGGGATTGTGTAACAGGTGTTTAAACACAATGGGGGCAGGGTCTTTTTCAGCTTTTTTTCCTTCCTAGATAAATTATAGTTACAATGAGAAAAATGTTGACTATTTCTCAAAAAGTGGATTTTGTAAGACCTAATAATTCGATATCACCTCACAAACGGTGAATAACAGTTCAGAATGCAATTCGTCTTCTTGTGCATATGTTGCCATTATGTTAAACCCAGAGCTGTCAAGATACTTTTTTAAAACTTACACAAGCATACAGTCCTTGTTTTAAGAATAATATGCATCATTCCACAAAATATTGTCTTGCAACACAAACTGCCATTGTCCTGCCTGTAAATATGACATGGAAGCTTCTCTTAAGGAAACTGGAAGGTGGTCAATTACCAGCAGGCCTTTCCAGTTGAGTTATATCAATGATATTTTTGTTTTGACTTTTACTGACATTGATTGTACCCACAGTGATTAGTCATAAAAGTCTCCACAAATTGTTTAGAACCTTCTCATCTTTTCCATTGGTCTCTTGTCCAACACTTACTGTGTACATAGCCACTTTATTTTACCCAATTTAATAACTTTTAAAAATCTAATGTCAAGCTATCCTGATTCATGCTCAATAATAGAAAAATCCATCAAAGTTACCGGTAAGTCAGATCCTCTGGATGGTTTCTTTTTGTTGAAACTTTTCATCTTTCATCCAAAAGACTTCTTTAGTCTGAGGAGCCACAATAAATTCTGTCTTATAAATAGCACCTTCACATAGTGGGTCAACCAGTTTGATGGTACTCTGATGGTTTCTGGAGTCCACCCTCTCCCCCATCGACTCATTTGAAGCAGTCATGGCCAAAGTGGTTCAAAATATCCATCTTTTGGATGAAAGGATTCAAGGTTCTTTATTTTCATTTGCATCGCATGTTGTACATGAGGTGGAACGAAATTGTGTACACAGGGTCCCAGTTACATCCAACAATAGCAAAAATATAAAGTATAAAAAGAAACCGTAAGTAAGGATCTAAGATATAAACTAAGATATACACCAAACGAACGCCAAATGGTGCGCTAATAGATCTAAGATATACGCCAGTCATTAATTGTGCAAAACAGTACACAGAACAACAGCAGCATGATTGCCATAGTTTTGGTTTGGCTATAATTTACACGCTTGATGCAAGCACTAACTTAGACTAAACTAACATATGCTGGGATTTATTCAAAGCATGCAACAAAAATGCAGAAACAAGGTGACAAAAGTGAAAAAGAAAGAAATCTACAGCAGCATGGTCCTATTGGCAGAGTACCGGTAGTTCTGATAACAGTGAGGTTATCTTAGCAACATGGTCCAGTTGGCGCCATGGTACAGTTAGCAGTGTGGTTCGGTTAGCAACGTGGCGTTGTTAGCAGCATTAGCAAGTCTTGTTAGCAAGTTCTGTCAGCAGCATGATGATAATAAGGACTGTAGCTGTTATTCCTTTGTTTTGTTTAGTTTACATGCCAATCCGCTAGGGGGCACTGTCATGCCAGTAGCGCATGTTAAGGTGGTTTACACTCTTCTTCTGTGGTGTCTGTGACTCGGTGGGTGAAGAGCATGGTGGAATAAAGTTCGGTTGGATCCAAAAGGAGAAGTTATTTCTTTATTGACTAACATTTGTAGCAGAGGATGGTTTCTAACTACAGAGTTCCACCAACGTTTGAAGAAGGAAAGCCTTATGAAAGTTGGAAGAATGAAGTCAACATTTGGACGAGAGTTACAGATATGGAGAAGAAAAAGCAAGCGCTTGCAGTCGCCCTGACACTGTCTGGAAGGGCGCGAGACACGGCGATGGAAATTCCGGTAGACGATTTAAATAAAGACACTGGAATGACCACATTGTTAGCTAAGCTAGGTGATTTGTTCCTAAAAGAGGAAAAGGACAGGGTCTGTGAAGCGTACTCAGATTTTGACCGGGTCATTAAAGAAGCTAACATGTCGATGGCGACTATTATTGATTTCGAGCAACGTTACTCGCGTATGAGAAAATACAACATGCTACCCGACGTGGTTTGGGCTTTTAAAAAGGGCTTGGACAGTTTTGGACATGGAAAGGGACATTGTACTGATGTTCAACCAGCCTGTCAAACTGGACTTTACTAGCTCTGGTCATTACTGTGTGAACATTGTGGACAGTAAAAATAAAGATCCTACTCACTCTGATGAGCTACTGTGGAGCTACAGTAGATGGGCTGCTACTGAGGAAGAAATACTGACTACAACCGACAATATGAACACAAGTGAAAAGATGAACGTTTTGGAGAAACTTCATAAACAGTTTATCTGCTGATAAAATACAAAGACTTCTGACTAGTTCTGGCAATAAGGACATAGAGTGCAACAGTCTGATGAAAAAGGTTGTGAACCAGTGCGAAGTGTTTCAGAAATATTGTAAGACCAAACCAAAACCTGCTGTTGGTTTACCGTTGGCGTCTACATATAATGAAACAGTTGCTGTAGATCTGCATGAGCTTGAACATGGGGTGTGGTATCTACATATTATTGATCAGTTCACCCACTTCCGTGCAGGTAGTGTCTTAACCACCAAGAGGTCTTCTGAAATAGTCAAAACGTTTTATCCATGATTGGATCAGTGTACATGGCCCACCACAAAAGTTATTCAGTGACAATGGTGGTGAGTTTAATAACGAGGAAGTGAGAGACATGGCTGAAAACTTTAATATTAAAGTTAAAACCATACCTGCTTACAGCCCGTGGAGTAATGGACTGCTAGACAAAGCCCCAGCTCTAGAGGGCACCACCAAGAGTGAATGGGTTGCAAAATACATGTACATTTCAGCCTTGCATGCTGCAAGAAAAGCTTTTACAGAAGCAGAATGTTCAGAAAGGATACGCAGAGCACTGAAGAAACAACTACGACCTACAGATGAGCGATACGAAACTGGAGACAAAGTATTTCTACAAACAAATGACCTGTCCAGAATGGAAAGGACCAGGAGTGGTCATTGGTCAAGATGGTGCAGTCGTTTTTGTTAGACATGGAGGCACCTGTGTCAGAGTGCACCAACTCAGATTAAGGAAAGTTACTTAGGAGCATGAAGAACCTCAGCTTACTGAGGATAACAATCAAGGACAACATAGAGTGGACATCAATGAAGAGGAAGTAGGAGACACTAATGCAGTGAATCCTGAGAATGATCCTTTGCCTGCTCCTGAAAACGCAGAGGCCGAGAGACAACACACTGGGAACACCATCATAAAGACGGGTCAAATTGTAACATTCAGAAATACAGAGGGTGTCTCACAAAAAGCAAAAGTGTTGGGACGTGCTGGAAAAGCAACTGGGAAATACAAGAACTGGTATAACTTGGAGCTGCTTGAGCCTGCAGAAGTGGCTGGCAACAGTGAATCAGCTGATCTGTCACAGTTGGAGGATCTTCATGTCCAGGCAAATATTCAGGATACGGATACACACGAGGATGTTTTTTGTAATTAAGGACATGTCATTAGATGAAGCAAAGGAAAATGAAATAAAATGCTGGAAACAGAATCAAGTGTTTGAAGAAACTGAGGACAAAGGACAAAAGTGTGTCTCCACTCGTTGGGTGTGCACTCTGAGAGAGAGAATGGATTAGTACCAAAAGCCAGGCTTGTTGCACGAGGATTTGAGGAGTTACAAGTTTCTGATCTACAAAAGGACTCACCAACCTGTGCTTCAGAGTCACTGAGACTCCTGGTAGCAGTTGTATGTCAAAAACAATGGGAACTTCACTCAATGGACATTAAATCTGCCTTCTTACAAGGAATGGAACTGTCCAGAGACATTTTCATCAAACCTCCCCCAGAGGCCAATAGCACAGGCATGCTTTGGAAACAGAAAATGTGTGTATGGTTTAGCAGATGCCTCACTGTATTGGTATAACAGGGTAAAAAACATCATGATTGAAGCAGGCGGCATTGTGTCTCCTCGGATGAGAAGCGAAACGTCTTGTTTGCTACAAATAAAGTCCAGTTGTTCTATATTGAACACCTTTTTTGATCATTGTGTCTAAGGTCGACCCTGCAGTTTTCTATTGGTTGGATGAGAGCAAGAATGTAACTGGTGTACTTGCTTGTCATGTTGATGATTTTATATGGGGTGGATCACACATGTTTTCAGAGTCAGTCATACCTCACCTCAGGTCAAAGTTTAACGTCGGTTGTGAAGCACATAATAGCTTTTCCTATGTGGGTGTGAATTTTGTTACTGAGGGTAAGAAGGTACACATGCACCAAGACACATACATTCAGCACCTGCTGCCCATACACCTCTCACCCTCACGAGCAGCAGAGTCAGCTTCGCCCTTCACTGAAAAGGAGAGAGAGCAACTCAGATCCAAGATAGGCCAACTCCTGTGGGTGGCGAGACAAAGCAGGCCTGATGTCATGTTTGATGCTAGTAATTTAGCATCTAGTCTTAAACAGGCTACAGTACAGACCATCAGTGAAGCAAACAGAGTTGTGTGTAAGCTCAAGGCTAAGTCAGTTGAACTGAGTTTTCAACACCTTGGAGAAAACAGTAACTTAAAGATGGTTACATTCACAGGTGCATCTTTTGGAAATCTTTCAGATGGGGGCACTCAGGGTGGACACCTCATTGTTTTAATGGGTGACAATGGACGGTTCTCTCCCATTTCATGGCAGTCAAAGAGAATTAAGAGAATTGTCAGAAGTACACTTGCAGGTGAAACACTAGCTATGTCTGAAGGGATTGATAATGCCATTTTTCTTTCCACACTGTTTTCTGAACTCAATGCTGGTAGTACTGCTTGTCCTCCACCCATAGTCTGTGTCACTGATATTTTATCTCTTGTTGATGCACTTAAGTCAACTAAGTTTGTTGCAAAGAAAAGGCTAAAGAACTGATTCAAACTATGAAAGTTCATCAAGTGTTGTGGTCAAAACAATAGACCAGCTCGCAGACTGTTTGACAAAAAAGGGAGCATCTACAACCTCACTACTTAAGGCTCTTTATGAAGGACATTGGATTGTTCAATAAATTAATTCAAGAGTTAATTCATACTCTTTTACGTTAAAATTGTTCTAACAAAAATCCTTAATGGCTATGCTTTACCATGAGTCTTATACAAGTTTTTTTTTTTTAAGAAAAGTGGGAGATTGTTATTCCTTTGTTTTGTTTAGTTTACATGCCAATCCGCTAGGGGGCACTGTCATGCCAGTAGCGCATGTTAAGGTGGTTTACACTCTTCTTCTGTGGTGTCTGTGACTCGGTGAGTGAAGATTATGGTGGAATAAAGTTCAGTTGGATCCAAAAGGACAGTGCTGGGTAGCGCTAATCCAAAAATTAGTTCCGCTATTTCTAAAGCACTTATTAATTTATTTAGGTCCGCAATTTCAAAAGTGCTTATGTATTAGCAATGCTAGCGGAAGCTAAATGCTAACACGCTAACGTGCAAATGGCGAACTACTTTTTTTAATCCAGCAGATTTGACCATTTCGTGAAACGGTTAAGCTCAGAAAAACCTTGTGCTATAAAGTCAGCTAAGAAATATATTTTTTCTCAGCAAAGAAATAATTGTTTTTACCGTGTTTTGTTGTAAAGTCCTTTGCTTCTGTGGCCGTCGCCATTTTGAAGAGGGCAAATGAGGCGCTGACGCGTCGCGTAGGCCGCTGAGAAACATCCATAAGTTCACCCTCCATGTTAAAAACTCTTCGTCTGACTCTTCGAAAACAAGCAATAAGGCTGCAGAGTAACACACTGGCTGCTAACTGCTATAGAGAGAGCACTCTCTCTAGCCAAGAGACTGAGGGGGATGCTTTTTTGTCACGGACCACATCCGGCGCTGACAGGATATGGTCTGTTAGCAGTCGTCCGGTTGATTTAAGAGCTCGTAAATAAGTTTTTTCGTTTTTACTGATAGATATTAGTTATTAGCGGTACTGCATTTTAAATAAAAATAGCGCAAATCCGCTTATGAATTATAAAAGTTAGTCAATCCGCTGTAACGCTGACAAATTGTTTAGGTCCGCTATAAGCGGATTAGCGCTTTAGCGCTCCCTAGTGGTCTGGCGCCCACCTTTGCAAAAGGAGAAGTTATTTCTTTATAGGCTCTGTGCACTTGCGTCGTGAATCACTTCCGCATTGACCGGAAAGGTGATTTCCAGCTTCCTGTCTAGTCCCGGTCTCAGTGAAAATGGTGCTGTCTGAATGTTTACAAGAGCTGCCCAAGACGTATCAGCTATGTTCATCGTATTGTTGATGTCTGGTCCCCTGCTCCGACAAGCAAACGTAACAAGGGATTTAAATTGTATATCAAGTTTCCTGCACAACTACGAGGGTAAGTAACGTTAGTTTGATCGCGTTGTGTTGTTGCTACCTGTTAGCGGCTAACGTTAGCCTATTAGCAACGCAATCTTTTTTTTGTAGACTCCCGTTATAAAAACAGCTTTTCCACACTTAAATAAAACGGCTCATATTTTGTGATCCTTCTACAAACATGCTGCTCTTCTCAGTTTCATGCAAAAATCAGGACACAGGTGAAGTTGTGGTCAGGGCTCTGTGTCAGGTCCATGAAGAAAGCTGAAAAACCTCACCGTAGGGTGAAGCTAGGATTGTTCAGATGACAGTTTTAAGATTGCTGGTTCAGTAACAGTAACCCCACATTCCTGTTGTTAATAGGGATTTAGCTAAGATGGTAATTAAATATTAGATATAATCACAGAGCAGAGGAGTGGAGTGAGGATGTCAGTGTGAGTCAATCTAGTACATTCAGCTACATGTTTACATTCTTGGTCTAATTATTTTGACCTTGTGTGTTTTTATGCAGCTCTCAGAAACTAAAGTCTTCACTCCCAGACTGCTCCTCCTGTTAGCACCCTAGGAAGCAACACCTCCATTGGTCGACTGCCAGGTTTGGGAGCACCTGTACCTCCACCATCCTCCTCCAGCGGGGACATGAAGGTTTCTGAATTTAACACCACCTCTCTGTCGTCACAGTTCAGCCGTAAGTTCATCAGTATCTGTGCAGTCTTGTTTGAATGTATGTGCATGATATAGATTTAATTGTGTGTGTTTTTGCAGGTGAGTTTGGCCTGCAGCCAGAGCCTTGTGCTGAGCCAGCTGGTTCAGAGACACTCCGGCCCCTCCTTGCCTCTGGCACGTCAGCCCAGTCCATCTCAACAAGCAGCCCTTCTTCAGCGTCGTCTGCGCCCCAACACATCAGCACAGGCTGGCCTGGTTCTGGCTGCTGCTGATGCTAAATACCTTGTCAAAGCAATTACAAGATTTTTTTTGTAAAATGTTCAGCTCTCATTAATCGTTTACCTACTTCGTAGCAGATTCCATAAATCAATAAAAGTTTTATTTTAAAGGTTTTTAGCATATGATTTCTTACCTGCAAAATCTTGACCTTCTATTTCACAATTAAAGTGTTCAAATATTGAAATACAGAGGATATTGTGTTGTTGTTACTGTGGCTAAACAAGACTAACAATAATTTAAAAAAATATCCTATTGAATGGGTAATATATCTGAAATTTTCATTTAAGGCATTTGATTGTTAATATGTTTGTTTAACTTTACCCTGTTTTTGACACTATCAAATAAACAAGGTTTTTCAAAGTTGGAACTCTCAAAAAACTTTATTTTTATTTTACATAGGTACAATAACAAAATTAATTTAAAAGATATCCACATACCAAAATACAGTGGTCAATAAAATGTTTAGGTACTGCACTTACAAAAATGTGACATTTATTTTTATTTACCTCCAAAGAAAACAGTACAACATGTTTCCATCAAGAATATCTACTTACAAATGTAAGACAATGTCAATATAAGTAAATGACAGCATTTTGTTTTTCTTCAAGACTGTGCCATCAGCTTTTCTGTCAAACTTCATATCTCCATTTCCTGACCAAAGAGAAGACTTTTTACTCTGGAGGAGCAGGGATGAAGGTGTTTGACACCGTAGTTCTGTACAGTCCAGGATAACTTGTGTGTCACTGTAGCGGCCATCAAAATCTTGTGCTGCAGCTCGGGGGCGGCTGCTGGTTATGGTGGGAGTTGGTGAAGACCAGACTCTGTGTGGAAGCGGAGGAAGGTGGTTCTCCTCCTCCAACACCAGGCTTCTGCAGCAAAGAGGCGAGATATATGAATCTTGTGCAGCACAGAGCCTGCAGAACCTAGATTAGTGTGTACAGTATTTACATGTCAGTACACTAACACACAGTGAACTAAAAACTCAATTTAATATACAATAAAATGACAAGTTAAACAGGTAAAATCAATAAAAATTGAAGTAAAATCAAGTCTCTATGGAGAAAACATTACCTTTGCCCAGGTGTGATATGGTTCTCAGCAGCAGGTGCACATGAGGGAGTGAAGACTTTAGTTTCTGAGAGCTGCATAAAAACACACAAGGTCAAAATAATTAGACCAAGAATGTAAACATGTAGCTGAATGTACTAGATTGACTCACACTGACATCCTCACTCCACTCCTCTGCTCTGTGATTATATATATATCTAATATTTAATTACCATCTTAGCTAAATCCCTATTAACAACAGGAATGTGGGGTTACTGTTACTGAACCAGCAATCTTAAAACTGTCATCTGAACAATCCTAGCTTCACCCTACGGTGAGGTTTTTCAGCTTTATTCATGGACCTGACACAGAGCCCTGACAACAACTTCACCTGTGTCCTGATTTTTGCATGAAACTGAGAAGAGCAGCATGTTTGTAGAAGGATCACAAAATATGAGCCATTTTATTTAAGTGTGGAAAAGCTGTTTTTATAACGGGAGTCTACAAAAAAAAGATTGCGTTGCTAATAGGCTAACGTTAGCCGCTAACAGGTAGCAACAACACAACGCGATCAAACTAACATTACTTACCCTCGTAGTTGTGCAGGAAACTTGAGATATACAATTTAAATCCCTTGTTACGTTTGCTTGTCGGAGCAGGGGACCAGACATCAACGATACGATGAACATAGCTGATACGTCTTGGGCAGCTCTTGTAAACATTCAGACAGCACCATTTTTACTGAGACCGGGGCTAGACAGGAAGCTGGAAATCACCTTTCCGGTCAATGCGGAAGTGATTCACGACGCAAGTGCACAGAGCCTATTGACTAACAGTAGCAACTGCCCTCCAGAACTGGGTCCAGCAGACAAAGAACATCCAAGGTTCCCCCATAGAACCAAGCGGGTCCATAGAGTTCGGTCCGTGCAGACAAATGGAAGATCGTGGAGACAGCCGCCATGACAGGCCTGAGACACAATGGCAGGATGGCAAGGCAGCAACATAAAAAACTCCACAAGTGTGTCGCAGTCATACCCATACCGTGGATGTGCATTGTAGGCAGTGTTGCCAGATCTTGCAACAGAAACAAGCGACCAGCTACATGAAAATAAGCCCCAAACAAGCCCAACTGGCAACCCGCCCCATTGTGTAAAACAAAGGCCGTTTTTAAACAGTATAAACATACATTTATTACGGCATTACATATAAACAGCAAAATTATGCTAAACACTTTGAAGAACATATCCACTCTAAAAAATAAAAATACATTTTGCATATTTATACAAATTAATCCAATTAAGCCTCTGGGACTCATTTACCAGAGAGACCTGAATTTTAAACAAAGAATGATGACAACAATGGACAACGACAACAACAGACAATCATAAAGGATGCGTACAAATTAAAAATAAATAAAAAAATAAAACTGCAAACTCATAGTAAGCAAAGTCAACAAAAAACTTTCTTTAATCTCTAATTCCCCCACTTATTGGAGCTCATTTTAGCGTGGTCCTGTCACTCTAGACAAAGAATAAAGAACGAAGAATAAACCTTAAAATAACTTCAGGAGTATGTACATTTTACATGTAATATATATACTGTACAGATAAGCAGCACATTAGCATGAAGCACCACAGATGAGGCACCTCACTGCCCGCGTTACTAGGCTGGAGATTTCTTAATGCAGCGTTCGTTGTGATACACCTTCATAAAGATGTAAGAAACAGTGTACGGTAAGCATCACATACAAAAATACATCAATCTTTTATTCTTCTCATCAGTGCAAGGAAACTTACAAGAAGTCGTCTGTATTCTGCTCAAGCTCTACTCGTCATTACTTGTGCTCGCTTATATTGTTTTTACCGCTGAATAAACATCAGCCTGTCTGTCGCTTACGCCAACCGCACCTGAATGTAACATCCGCCTTGACGTAGCATACGTGGAAGGGGGAGTGAAGGGACAAACTACCTACCACTCGTATGAATTTTCAAGCCGTTGTTGTTGTTGTTTTTTTCTCCCAAACAAGCGACCTAGCACTCAAAACAAGCCCAATAAAACGCAAGGCATTTCCGCTGCTGCAGAAAAAAACAAGCCCAAAGTCGGTTATAATAAGCGGACTTGGCAACTATGATTGTAGGCCCCCCAAAAAAAGTTCAAACAAAAACGGGAACAAAAAAAAGATTGAGATAACCGGGAGCCTGTGAAGCTGCAGCTCGACTGAGCGTGGCCATCTTGGGACAACTTGAGAAAGCCGAAAACGTTTCAACAAAAAGAAACCGTCCAGAGGACCTGACTTGACTTTGTTGGATTTTTCTACCTGGATTATTGAGCATGAATCAGGATATTTTTAGGGGTGCACCGATTGCAGTTTTCTTGCCGATCACGGATTTCTAAAAAGTCTGACCACTCCGATTCCGATATTGGCCGATACAATTTTGTTTTATAAGCGACACTGTTTGGTGTTATAAGGTCACAATGCACCTTCAATTTTCCAATATAATTTTGTTGAAAAACATACCCTTGAACAACATCCTAGAAACAATACAAACTTTTTAACTGGCTATGAGGTAGTGCTTTGAAATATAAATGAAGTTCAGACAATTGTTGTTAAAACTAAAAAAAATCTGTAAAAATCGGTTTGTCATGCATCGGCCGCTTTCCGTTTTCCCAAAATTAAGTAAATCGCCGGTCGATTATCTGTTCACCCTTAGATATCTTGAACCACTTTGGCCATGACTGCCTCAAATTAGTCGATGGGGGGAGAGGGCGGACTCCTGAAACCATCTGAGCACCATCAAACTGGTTGATCCACTATGTGAAGGTGCTATTTATAAGACTGAGTTTGTTGTGGCTCCTTGGACTGATGAAGTCTTTTGGATGAAAGACAAAAGCTTTCAACATAAAAAAACTGTCCAGAGGACCTAACTTTAACTTTGTTGGCTAATATCAAGCTGTTTTTCCATGTTAAAGTAACGACCACTTGATGTGTGAAAGAACCAATCATGTTTTGTACAGTTGCTGGAGAAATTTTAATTCATTCCCCGAGCAAAACTTGATCAGTCTCTTTCAGAGAAGTGTGAATATTTTGAAATCTATTTATCGTGAGGACATTCACAAATGATTCATGGCTTGTGTTCATTTTTGTTTACTTTTTCAGGAAAACAGGAGTTCAAACACTAGAAGTAACACTATTAGTATTGTTTGTGAACTATTATTGGAATGTGTTAAAAGACCAAGAGATTTTCTTAAATTACTTACCCGAACCATTCAAGAACCAACTGCATTGTTTGACAGTTGGGGTCAGATCGTTCAAAAGTTTTTTTTGGGTCTCTTTCACATTTAAGAAATAAAAAACTGAACCAGAAAAAAAATCCAGCTGCACTGAACTTTGAAGTGCTGATTGATACTTGGTTGGCAAGATGTTGATTGAGTACTTCTGACATCACTTTACAGTACAGTATTAGGATTTTTTTTTTTCTTGGCATATTCTATGTTGGTGTTCGCTGTTTTCTTTCACCAAGTTTCACTTTTCGCCCTGAGTTCCTCAGAGCCAGTTTTCCTTGTTTTTGGTAAACTTGTGTGACTTAACACATAGTTACTGGAAGCTTTTAACGGCTTTCAGAGGCCCGGGCTATTTATGGTGCAACAATTTCTCTTCTGTAGAAGACTAAAATGTCACTTTTTAACACCTACTGATGCAAAGATAAGTAAAAAAAAAAAAAAACTCTTATGTCAGAGTTTTTGTAGGCTTTTTTCAAACGCTTTAGTGCAATTATAACCCAACATTTAAAAACAAATAGATGTTAAACATTACTCCTACTTTCTTTTAGTTAGTCCTGTCTTTTTGATCCACCCTTTTAGTTTTGGATTTTAAACTCTTAGTTCTCTTTATTGGCTTCCTGTCGCCTACAGAATTCAGTACAGAACTGCTCTCATTACACATCAATGCTTACATGGAACTTCACCAGATTATCTAAAGGACATTCTTGCACCATACAAATAATAATAATAATGTTGTCACATTTTTGTCATCTGTGTATGTTTCCATACAAGACGAAATTTGACTCTGCATTTAACCCAATCACCACCAGGTGGGGCAGTGGGCAGCTATAGAAAGTGCGCCGGGGAGCAGTTGGGATGAGATGTGCTGCTCAAACACACCACAAGTTATGCCGTGACTGGGGTTCGAACCTGGGTCCTTCGGGTCCCAAGTCGGTTCCCCTGCCACTACACCATCTTGGCCCCTCATCCACCCGGTCTCTACGGTCACAGAACAGTCATCTACTTCACATTCCGAGAACCAAATTAAGGACCATGGGAGACCGGGCTTTCAGTGTGGCTGCCCCCCGCCTGTGGAACTCTCTTCCTGACTGCCTAAAGGCTCCCGTAGACCTCAGCATCCTGGCTTTACGCCACTCTAAGCGCGCATTCTGTGCGCACGCGTTCGCTGGCACAGCTCTGCTTTCGTTCTCATGTTAAATGCTCGCGTTTTCGCTCCAAATCCTTGTTGTAATTTGATCAGCTGCGCGCGAAGCAGGACAAACTGAGGTCGCTGATTGGTCACTTGCTGACACGCCTACTGAAATGATTGACAGCTCGAGTTGGACAAGCCGCTGGCTCTGCTCCAGACGAGTAGCGGTTCGCTCGGCTGCTGCCGCTGCGGTCTTTCTACTTTATATGTTAATAAAAACTTCTAAGAAATAAAAATAAAAACAGGGAGCGCTTTTCCTGCAGCCCACAGCCCACCAGGAAATATTTAAAACCTCGCGCAGCCAAGTAGGACATGAATTCATTCATTTCAGTCATGGAGTGAACGGAGGAAGAAGCGATTACTCGACTTTAGGCAAAAAAGAAAAGGCCCGATCAGCGATGAAGAAGATGAATTTAATTCATTTGTGTAACATACAAAACAGTCCGGCCACAGCCAGTTTATTGTGAGACAACACGCATCACGTACGCGGTCGTAAATATTGAGCTTTGCGTGTTCGTGCCCTGCGGGGCTACTCTTTTGCCTCTGCGTACGTACGTCGTACAGAGGCGTACTGCTTGTACGCTGAGGTCTACTGGGCCCTTAAGAGCTCCACAGTCACTGGTTGACTTTAAGAGCGGCTTGAAGACCTTTCTTTTTAACCAAGCATACTCTGCCTCCTCATGATTCTATTTTTGATCTTAGTTGATACTGTTATTGATTTTACTTGTTTTATTACTTGTTTTATTGACATTTAATTCTGTTGCACTTTGTAGCACTTTGAGATTTTCATTAATGAAAAGTGCGTTATAAATTGAATTCATTATTATTATGATTATTATTTAGATCAATCTTTTAGGTGTAAATGAACATTAGTTTTAATTTATTTATGTTTAGTGTTGAATTATTTTGTAATTTTTTTAGAGTTAATTTTTACTATTTTAAGTGCTGGTAAATCATTTTAAATTTTATATAATTTATACTTCAAACTTGGTAATTTGAGATAAATATACTGTAGTCTGGAATTGCACAAAATTTATAATTTTAGCATTATTACATTTTACATTACCCTTCATAGTGTGCTTTTGAGTCAAATCATATTTTATGCAATAAATATTCACCAAAATGTGACGTGAGTTTACATGCAGCTAAAAGTGTGTTCAACGTAAACTTAACCCCTACTTAGTCCTGTCTTTTCAACCGGTACTTTTTTTCTTGAATGGTTTATTTGTTTAGTGTATTTATTTAAAAATAATTTTCAAAGCAAGATTCAATTGGAAATATTTTAAATATAAACAAATTACTGTCTGTTTTGTAGAATTATAAAGTTTAAGAAAAAAAGTAGAGTTTCATCTACATGTATTTGTATTATTATTTTTTGGTTCATTGACAGTTCTCATCAAATTTTACTAGTTTTTAGAGCGCGAGCCGTTGTATTAAAAATGCTGACACATATACAGTATTTAGCATCTTTTGGCTCAGTTTAAAATGTCGTACACAGTATTTAGTCACTTCAATTATAATGTGTATCGTCTGGTTTAGGATTTTGAGTAAAGTAAACAACTGAGAATAATCTTGGTTAAGACACTGGCTAACTCTGCTATAAGTCATGTCAGGAATTTTATTTATGTACCGGGTATCTATTTTGCATTTACCCTTTTTATTTATCCAGGTTAGTCTCAGTAGCCGTGTTTCCATCAAGGTTTCTAGGTGCGCATTTTGAAGTATCGCAGCAGAAAAGCTTAATGGAAACGGCAAAATCCGTATTTACTTTCTCAAGTTCGCCAAAAAGTTTATACGCTCGCTTGAGGTGGTTTTTGGGATGTTCGAAAATGAGCAGATGCGCACAGCGACAGATGGAAACACATTTGCCGACTCGTGCTGCCGAAGCGAACATTCACGTCACGTGACTGATCAGCTGTTTCCGCTCCGGACAACATGTAACATCGCTAAAACTAGTTTGTATGACAGAATAAATACAACTCGACCGATAGCAACACGTACCTGAAATATTCTCTCCATTTTGACGAGATGTGTGGCCAGGTTCTGTTTTCAACTGCTACTTCCTGTTTACTGTAGACATGCGCAGTGCTCACGTCTGACGTAATGACGCTGACGTCTGACGTAATGACGCTGTGCGTGGCTTGGTAGATGCGCTTCAAGCCAGCAGATGGAAACACTTCTGCTTCGCATTAATTTGTATTTACATATTTGCGAGATTTCAAAAATTAGCTCAAAAATCGAAATGAAAATGGATGGAAACACAGCTATTGAGCCCCAAGAACTCATTTTCAAGAGAGACCTGTTTAGGGAGTAGATGGTGGGGGTTAAGGGCCTTGCTCAGGGGCCCAGAGTGGGGTGAATGAGGGTGGAGGCAGGTGTGGGTGTTTCACCTTTTTCCACCCACATTTTTTTAATGTTGTTGGTACCGGGGCTTGAACCGGCGATCTTCCGATCACAGGTCCATCGTCTCTAACCACTGCACCACCACTCCCCCAATCTATTTCCAGGTCTCCCAAGACAAACACAGACAGACCCCGTGTATGTCAACAGAAAACATTCATAGTCACAATCAGGTGGTTGAAAACACCTCAAACGTCCCCAGTGTCTAAATGTGCACATGCATGCATTTTTTTCTTTCTTTCTTCCTCCTTCTCTTCTTCTCTGGTCATTGCTTGTCTAACTGAGGGTACATGAACTCTGATGTTTATTCTCAGGGTTTGTATGGGACTGTGTCTGGGCTTGACTCTGAGATACTGGAGCCGTCAGCAGTCCAAGCTGCTAGATTCCTGGAAGCAGCAGAGTGCAGAAATGCTAAACTCTTTTCTGCTTCACAACTTTGTAGGCCAAAGATTTTTTTCTGTCAACAGCAGCTTGTCAAAGCAGCCACTAGCATTAACACACAAATGCCAGGACTCGTGATTAACCATGTGTTAGTGTGACACAGCAAACTCTTATATCATTACGGTAACATTTTGCCTATTTATTTGAATCAGTCACACATTATCTGATTACCGTATATAATGGGGTTTGTAATACTCGCATCAGTCAAAACTTTGTTACATTTTTATGATTATGGATTTATTAACTTAATAATAAACATCTAATGTCCACATTCATCCTGTGCGATAAGCTGGTTATCAACAGTAAACTTGTTCTAAAGTTATGCTCACTCTTTCTGTTAATCTGAGTTTTCATGACCTTTAAACAGCTGAAAATACCATACTAAAACATTTAAACATGTCTGTCCATCCATCCATCCATTTTCTTCTGCTTATCCGGGGTCGGGTCGCGGGGGTAGCAGCCTAAGTAGGGATGCCCAGACTTCCCTCTCCCCAGCCACTTGGAGCAGCTCCTCTGGGGGAATCCCAAGGCGTTCCCAGGCCAGCCGAGAAACATAGTCCCTCCAGCGTGTCCTGGGTCTTCCTCTGGGTCTCCTCCCGGTGGGACATGCCCGGAACACCTCACCAGGGAGGCGTCCAGGAGGCATCCTAACCAGATGCCCGAGCCACCTCAACTGGCTCCTCTCGATGTGGAGAAGCAGCGGCTCTACTCCGAGTCCCTCCCGGATGACTGAGCTTCTCACCCTATCTCTAAGGGAGAGTCCAGACACCCTGCGGAGAAAACTCATTTCAGCCGCTTGTATCCGAGATCTCGTTCTTTCGGTCATAACCCAAAGCTCATGACCATAGATGAGGGTGGGAACGTAGATCGATCGGTAAATTGAGAGCTTTGCCTTTTGACTCAGCTCTCTCTTCACCACGACAGACCGGTACAGCGCCCGCTTCACTGCGGACGCTGCACCTATCCGCCTATCGATCTCACGCTCCAGTTTTCCCTCATTCGTGAACAAGACCCCGAGATACTTAAACTCCTCCACTTGGGGCAGGACCTCCTCCCCGACCCGGAGAGGGCATGCTACCCTTTTCCGGCTCAAGACCATGGCCTCGGATTTGGAGGAACTGATCCTCATCCCGGCCGCATCACACTCGGCTGCAAACCGCTCCAGCGAAAGCTGTAGATCACGATCTGATGAAGCCAATAGGACCACATCATCTGCAAAAAACAGAGAAGCGATTCTAAGGCCACCAAAACGGATCCTCTCAACACCTGGGGCAGCTGTGGTGTAGTGGTAATGGCAGTCGACCCCTGATCGGAAGGTTGGAGGTTCGAATCCCGCATCCGCCCACCATGTGTCGTTGTGTCCCTGGGCAAGACACTTAACCCCGAGTTGCTCCCGGTAGGTCTGGATGGCGCCTTGCAAGGCAGGCTACCACTACCGGTGTATGAATGTCTGAATGAATGGGTGGATGGCTGGTATTGTAAAGCGCTTTGGGGCTCCTCACAGGGGGCTGGAAAGCGCTATATAAATAAGCTCCATTTACCATTTACCATTTTGGCTGCACCTAGAAATTCTGTCCATAAAAGTTATGAACAGAATCGGTGACAAAGGGCAACCTTGGCGGAGTCCAACTCTCACCGGAAACGAGCCTGACTTACTGCCGGCAATGCGGACCAAGCTCTGACACCGGTCGTACAGGGACCTAACAGCCCATATCAATGGGTCTGGTACCCCATACTCCCGGAGTACCCCCCACAGAACCCCCCGAGGGACGCGGTCGAATGCCTTCTCCAAGTCCACAAAGCACATGTAAACTGGTTGGGCAAACTCCCACGTACCCTCCAGGACCCTGCTGAGGGTGTAGAGCTGGTCCAGTGTTCCACGACCAGCACGAAAACCACACTGCTCCTCCTGAATCCGAGGTTCGACTATCCGACGGACCCTCCTCTCCAGAACCCCTGAATAGACCTTACCAGGGAGGCTTAAGAGTGTGATCCCCCTATAGTTGGAACACACCCTACGGTCCCCCTTTTTGAATAGGGGAACCACCACCCCAGTCTGCCAATCCAAGGGAACTGCCCCCGATGTCCACGCGATATTGCAGAGTTGCGTAAGCCAACACAACCCCACAACATCCAGAGCCCTAAGGAACTCAGGGCGAATCTCATCCACCCCCGGAGCCCTGCCACCGCGGAGCTTTTTAACCACCTCGGCGACCTCAGCACCAGAGATTGGAGAGCCCGACCCAAAGTCCCCAGGCTCTGCTTCCTCAGTGGAAGACGTGCCAGTAGGATTGCCGCAGCCTATATTCCGGAAAATACGGTATATAAAGGTTGAATGACTTTTTAAACCCCCCATTATTTTGACTTTATTAATATTAAATAAACCTGACCAAAAAAAAATCTGAGAATTCAGACAAAAACTGAGAATGAGGCCTTGGTGTGTATACAGTATATTACAACTAGTAAAATGGGCTTTTCTGATTTCTATTCTGGATGAGAAAGATGGAGGGACAATGACTCAAAAGAATATTAATAACTAATAATGGATTTAGCATTAATCAATAATCCTGACTGAAAGATGGCAGCTACTCTTCCACCTGGATTTGTTCAATTATAATTTAAATAATTAGCAGGAGCAGATTCGTTTACTGTATACTACAGTTTAGTACATTTTAATGAAATTTTCAGTAAGAAATTGTTGGCAGCCACAGCCAGTGGACCTTAGGAAACACCGTAATAGCTTTAACTCAATCAATTTTACAGTTATTGAGTGATACTTTTGTGTGGTAGTTGCTGTGAGTTCATCCCAACACATACTTTGAGCACTAATGTCAAATATTTTAGCTTTAAACGATATTAACTGTTAGCGTTGGTTAAACTGTGGCTATATTGGATAAGTTGATTTAAAAAAATACCAATCTACTTTCTCTTGGTGTAAATTTAAAAAATGCAGTGTTAGGTTTCTGCTGTTTTTTTCCAGTGAGTTCTGATATGTTCAGTAATGGCACAAGATAACTGCTTGAGGTGGAAAAACATTGATAATTTAAGCTTTTAAAAAAGGTATCATGTGGAAAGAAAGGCATTCACCGTTTCTTTTCTTTTTATTTTATTTTATTATCTTCTCTCTCAGGTTGTGCATTCTTGTTCAGGACAGCTGTGGGATCTTCAGCGTGGTCCAGCTCCAGCCCCTGATCTGCAGGGACGAGCTCCACTGGTTCTGCCAGATGTGGCAGGGGAGGACCTGTGTGTTGAAAGGCGTTAAAGTGGTGCGGCGGGTCACTCGAGAAAGGTGATACTCAAATTCTCTCTTTTACCCATCCCTCTTAGTCAGGATTGCCTTTTTTTGTCTAAATTTAAGTTCACTAAGTCCAGCCTGTCAGCAGCAACAATGCGCAGCATGGTTTTCTGTTAAACGTGAGGTTAGCTCTCACTTATTAGCGATCTGTGATAACATCTCTGGGTAAATATCTGTGACAGATAGGTGATGAAAAGTGTTGTGAAGTAGCCTCGAAGTCTCATCCTAAACCTTTAAAGACGTTCATATCTGCTTGGTGCTTTGTGTTTTAGAATTTCTCTAAAGCTCTAATCATTAATTTCCCCCCTTTTTTTTCATAAACAACCTCATTTACAACACAATGACAACACAATTAATGTTTGTTGCTCATAAACCTAATTATGTGGTCCTGCCAGCAGTGTGACTGTGTTTACATGTAAAGTGACACCGAGGTGCATGCTCTGTGTTCCCTGTGAGTTTCCATAGTCGAGATCCAGGATTAGCTGCAGTTAGTAGAACTGACATGGGATCATTGAGAAGCTGGCTGTAGTATGTTTACCGGTACATCCCTCATCTTCAATGCCACTAGGCGTGTTTCCATCAAGGTTTCTAGGTGCGCATTATGAAGCATCGCATCAGAAAAGCTAAATGGAAACGGCATAATTCGAGTTAACTTCCTCTAAGTCGCTCTAAAGTTTATACGCTCGCTTGAGGTAGTTTTTGGGGAGTCGATTCAGAGCTGAGTCGGCTAAACGACAGATGGAAACAGATTAGCCGACTCAGTTCTGCCGCAGCGAACATTCACGTCACGTGACTGATCAGCTGTTTCCGCTCCGGACAACATGTAACATCGCTAAAACTAGTTGGCATGACAGAATAAATACAACTTGCCCGATAGCAACACATACCTGAAATATTCTCTCCATTTTGCCGAGATGTCTGTTTTCAAACGCTACTTCCTGTTTACTGTGGAAGTGCGTAACGCTGACGTCTGACGTATGGCGCTGACGTGTGACGTAATGACGCTGACGTCTGACGTAGAGACGCTTTGCGTGGCATTGCAGATGCGCTTCAAGCCAGTTTAATGGAAACACTTCTGATCCTCATAATTTTAATTTACATTTTAGCGAAATTTTCTAAAATTCGCTCAAAAATCGAATTTAAATTGGATGGAAACATAGCTACTGCTGTCTATGATTTTTTTTCTGGAAGTTATCTGTGGTTGGCATGTGATGGATGGGCTATCTTCAGTGCTTTCAAATGGTCCAGCTTAGTAGCTAAAAAAATATCAGACACATAAGGTTGTTTGAGTTCAAACAAACATAATTGAATTTCTAGAAGAGTAATTTTTACAGGACCTCTTTCCTAGAAATCCACACCATGAAGATAAAGTTTGCCTTGTCACATTGTTGAGAGTTAATTAAGAAGACTAACACTCTTTGGTATCTGTCTGATAAATATGAAGCAGCAAACAGCAGCTGTTTATCTTTGGAAGCAAAGATAAACAGCTAGTGTGGTTCTGTGAAAAGTTAGGAACAAAAACCACTCAAACACCTCCAGGACCTGGTCCAGTTTATAGTCTGTCAGAATTAGACATCTAAATTTGAATATGTGTGTCGACATTATGTCCTTCCACACGGCACATAAAGTAAAGGTGTGTCTGTGGAAGGTGATGCTTTTGGAAACCAACCACACATTTATCATAAAGCACACATAGCCCTTATAGCCATTCTAAAAACCCTGCGCACATGCTGCTTTCACTTATTCTGACAGAAAATGTATATGTTTGTTTCACATGTGAATTATCCATCCATCCAATTAATATGTTTGTTTCACATGTGAATTATCCAATAATATGATGGATTTCTGATCAGGTCGACGAACCCTTGAGCATGCTTTAGTTTCTACACAACAGAAGTATGAACTGTTGTAATCACTTTCCTGGACTCGTGCAGCTGCTGTAGGTTCGTTTACCTTTGGATAAGATGTTTAAAAGATCCAGATTGTATTAAATTATAATGTTTATACTCCAGTCCAAACATAGCTTTCCCACTGATTTACTGAATAAGCATCTTAACCAAATAATTCTTGACCACTGCAGTGAGGCAAAGGTGGAGCGTTTTTGCCCGTATGCGTTTGTGTGTCTTGTCTGTTACCAAAATATCTCATAAACCACTAGATAAAACTTGAATGATCTCTGGATATACAGCTACAACTTAACTTTTGGATTCAATCCGATTCAAGATGGCTGCCACAGCCGTCTTGCATTAAAAAACATGAAAAACTCAGTCACTTGTACAGATATTGACCTAAAAGTTCATACGGTCATAATTGAGACTTGATCACCAACACATATTAAGCAATAAAAGAACTTTGTTTAAAACTTTGCTATTAATTTTTAGGGGTCATCTTTGTTTGTCTGTTAGCCAAATATTTCATGAACCACTGTGTGGATTTTAATTAAATAATGAGGAAATAATTATTGCATGTACATCTACAATGGATTAACCTTTGGAGAAAAAACAATTCAAGATGGCCACCACATCTCAACACAGCCAACACAGAAATGGCTAAAACTCAGTCAACTTTGGAGACAGTGAGGTAAAATTTGATGTGGTAGTACCTGAGAGTAATTCACAGCACATACAAGTATGACATCTTGTGACATCTATCACGAGATTTTGCAGAATGTTGTTCCTGTGGTTTGACAAAATGTACGTCATTTCTCAACAAGATCGTAGTTCAAAACTCTGGGATGATGTGCATTCATTAAGGAAGGCTGGACTTTTAAGTATTTTGTGTGTTTGGATTAAATGAATGATTGAAAACTTGATTTAAAAATTCTGAGCTGCAGCACATTTAAGCACTCAAGTATATGTAGTTTAAACATGTATAAAATGGTTGTTTACATATGTCCATATATACCGTACTACTGCTGTTTTAAAGAACCACTGCTCTTTTGATAAGCATTTAACTTTTTTAAATAATTGTTAATATACAGTAATGTGTTTTATCATGTGTTTTACCCTTTTATTGTAATCTCTCCTCATAGTAAATATTGTAGGTGCCTTGTGAATCCTGTGTGTAACTGCACACTTGCCATAATTCAGTTGTTTTAATTTTTTTGTTTTGTAGATCTACCCAAAAATATTACCATCATCCTAATTAGTCAGTTTTTTTAATCTCCAGAAAGAGTCCAGGTAATATTTCTACATTATTATTTTTAGCAAAAATGCAGCATATAATCATATTTAACTGTTATGAGAGCAGTCACAATTTTCATGTCGTAACGCTCAAGGCAAAAGTGAATGAAAGCGTGTGATAAAAAGAAATATTACTTAATGAAAATAATCTGATTCTGAGCAGTGCAAGCTTTTAAAATAGTCACACTGACACTTATATGTGAAGTGTGTTCTGTGGTTGGTACGGGAAGTATTTGTTACTACTAATTACTGGCAGTATGCCAAATAGACAAATTCAGATTCTGTACGGTTGAAGAATTATTTCATTTCAAATTACCGGTAAATCAGATAGATAAAAACTGCTGGCTGGGAATCACAGCCGTGCCTTTGAGCTGTTAAGACAAAAGTGCTTAAGACAAAGTCTACTGAGCGAGGATTAAAATAACAAATGACTGTTAGCTTGTCTTTACTCATACACGAGTTGCCCTCACTGGACTTGACTGGGCTGCAGAACCAGTTCCACACAAAGAAACACTGTGATTAGAGAGGCTGACTATATCTCATTGAACTACAGAGCAAACTGCATTTTCATTTTCATCCTGCACCCCTGCGCTCAAAGTGTGACAATATTCAATCTCAAAAGCAAACCCAGAGTAATTGAGACGAAATTAAAACTAAAATGGTTTAGCAGGAATGCTTTTTCATTTCAAAGTCAAGCTGCCATTTTTTGAGTCATAAATAAAATTTAAAATGAATAAACCAAACTGCATTTTCATTTTCTTCTTCGAGACTGCTCAATTTGTAACTTAATTAAAATGATAAGTAAAATAACATTTAACATTTAATTTTCAATATATGTCTTAGTAAAAAGTGGCCAAAATTCATTTTGAAATGTCAATTTTGAAAATTAAAATGAAATAGCAGAAATGCTTTTTAATTTCAAAGTCAAGCTGCCTTTTTTGAGTCAGAAATAAAATTAAGATTAAATCATTTTCATTTTCTTATTCAGCACTGTTATATCTCATTGAACTACAGAGCAAACTGCATTTTCATTTTCAGCCTGCCCTCCTGCGCTTAAAATGTGACAATATTCAATCTCAAACGCAAACCACGAGAGTGACGTAATGCGCTTGTCAGACAGCAGAGGGCTTGCGGAGTTTTAGACAGGAGGAGACAGTTTCCTCCTTCCGCTGAAAGACCTGCTGTGAACTCTTGTCACGGGCATTTTTATTTATATATTATTATTATTTCTATTTATTTACTACTGTAAATAGGCTCTGTTCACAAGTGCCGTAAATCACTTGCGCATTGACCGGAAAGGTAATTTCCAGCTTCCGGTCTAGCCCCGGTCTCTGTGAAAATAGTGCTGTCTGAATGTTTACAAGAGCTGCCCAAGACAATGTTCATCTTATCGTTGATTCCTGGTCCCCTGCTCCGACAAGCAAACGTAACAAGGGATTTAAATTGCATGTCTCAAGTTTTCTGCACAACTACGAGGGTAAGTAACGTTAGTTTGATCGCGTTGTGTTGTTGCTACCTGTTAGCGGCTAACGTTAGCCGCGATCTTTTTTTTGTATACTCACGTTATAGAAACAGATTTTCCACACTTAAACAAAACGGCTCATATTTTGTGATCATTCTACAAACATGCTGCTCTTCTCAGTTTCATGCAAAACTCAGGAGACAGCTGTGAAGTCGTTGTCAGGGCTTGAAAAACCTCACCATAGGGTGAAGCTAGGATTGTTCAGATGACAGTTTTAAGATTGTTGGTTCAGTAACCCCACGTTCCTGTTGTTAATGTAGATTTAGCTAAGATGGTAATTAAATATTAAATAAAAATAGGATGGAATTGGCTACACTTTAAGAAGATGTAAACAGTTGAGTTTGGCCTTGCTAGTCTCCAGTGGGTTATTTGCTGCATGCATTGTTCTTTTAATTTGGTAATTCATGCATATTATTGTAGTTTTACTTTAATCTAAAGAACACACTCACAGCCCTTCTTCTTCTTCTGAAGGCTAGAAGTTACTCTCTGATTTAAGGGGGGTGAACATTTGTGCTCAAAACAGTTTTCAGTTTATTAAAAAATAGACTGTGTGCACTCTCATGTTATGTTTAACTTGTCTTCTAGTTTCCTGGAGGAATACGTCGGAGGACTGGGCAGCAGAGCAGAGGAGTGGAGCGAGGATGTCAGTGTGAGTCAGTCAATCTAGTACATTCAGCTACATACTGTATTTACATTCTTGGTCTAATTATTTTGACCTCGTGTGTTTTTATGCAGCTCTCAGAAACTAAAGTCTTCACTCCCAGACTGCTCCTCCTGTTAGCACCCTAGGAAGCAACACCTCCATTGGTCGACTGCCAGGTTTGGGAGCACCTGTACCTCCACCATTCTCCTCCAGCGGGGACATGAAGGTTTCTGAATTTAACACCACCTCTCTGTCGTCACAGTTCAGCCGTAAGTTCATCAGTATCTGTGCAGTCCTGTTTGAATGTATGTGCGTGATATAGATTTAATTATTGTGTGTGTGTTTGCAGGTGACTTTGGCCTGCAGCCAGAGCCTTGTGCTGAGCCAGCTGGTTCAGAGACACTCCGGCCCCTCCTTGCCTCTGGCACGTCCATCTCAACAAGCAGCCCTTCTTCAGCGTCGTCTGCGCCCCAACACATCAGCACAGGCTGGCCTGGTTCTGGCTGCTGCTAAATACCTTATCAGTCAAAGCAATTACAAGATTTTTTTTGTAAAATTTTCAGCCCTCATTAATCTGTTTACCTACTTGGTAGCAGATTCCATAAATCAATAAAAGTTTTATTTTAAAGGTTTTTAGCATATGATTTCTTACCTGTAAAATTTCGACCTTCTATTTCACAATTAAAGTGTTCAAATATTGAAATACAGAGGATATTGTGTTGTTACTGTGGCTAAACAAGACTAACAATAATTTAAAAAAATATCCAATTGAATGGATAATATATCTGTAATTTTCATTTAAGGCATTTGATTGTTAATGTTTGTTTAACTTTACCCTGTTTTTGACACTATCAAATAAACAAGGTTTTTCAAAGTTGGACCTCTCAAAAAACTTACATAGGTACAATAGGTTAACATTCTCACATAAAATTAATTTAAGATATCCACATACCAAAATACAGTGGTCAATAAAATGTTTAGGTACTGCACTTACAAAAATGTGACATTTATTTTTATTTACCTCCAGAGAAAACAGTACAACATGTTTCCATCAAGAATATCTACTTACAAATGTAAGACAATGTCAATATAAGTAAATGACAGCATTTTGTTTTTCTTCAAGACTGTGCCATCAGCTTTTCTGTCAAACTTCATATCTCCATTTCCTGACCAAAGAGAAGACTTTACTCTGGAGGAGCAGGGATGAAGGTGTTTGACACCGTAGTTCTGTACAGTCCAGGATAACTTGTGTGTCACTGTAGCGGCCATCAAAATCTTGTGCTGCAGCTCGGGGGCGGCTGCTGGTTATGGTGGGAGTTGGTGAAGACCAGACTCTGTGTGGAAGCGGAGGAAGGTGGTTCTCCTCCTCCAACACCAGGCTTCTGCAGCAAAGAGGCGAGATATATGAATCTTGTGCAGCACAGAGCCTGCAGAACCTATATTAGTGTAGTGTGTACAGTACAGTATTTACATGTCAGTACACTAACACACAGTGAACTAAAAACTCAATTTAATATACAATAAAATGACAAGTTAAACAGGTAAAATCGATAAAAAATGAAGTAAAATCAAGACTCTGTGGAGAAAACATTACCTTTGCCCAGGTGTGATATGGTTCTCAGCAGCAGGTGCACATGAGGGAGTGAAGACTTTAGTTTCTGAGAGCTGCATAAAAACACACGAGGTCAAAATAATTAGACCAAGAATGTAAATACAGTATGTAGCTGAATGTACTAGATTGACTGACTCACACTGACATCCTCGCTCCACTCCTCTGCTCTGCTGCCCAGTCCTCCGACGTATTCCTCCAGGAAACTAGAAGACAAGTTAAACATAACATAAGGGTGCACACAGTCTATTTTTTAATAAACTGAAAACTGTTTTGAGCACAAATGTTCACCCCCCTTAAATCAGAGAGTAACTTCTAGCCTTCAGAAGAAGAAGAAGGGCTGTGAGTGTGTTCTTTAGATTAAAGTAAAACTACAATAATATGCATGAATTACCAAATTAAAAGAACAATGCATGCAGCAAATAACCCACTGGAGACTAGCAAGGCCAAACTCAACTGTTTACATCTTCTTAAAGTGTAGCCAATTCCATCCTATTTTTATTTAATATTTAATTACCATCTTAGCTAAATCTACATTAACAACAGGAACGTGGGGTTACTGAACCAACAATCTTAAAACTGTCATCTGAACAATCCTAGCTTCACCCTATGGTGAGGTTTTTCAAGCCCTGACAACGACTTCACAGCTGTCTCCTGAGTTTTGCATGAAACTGAGAAGAGCAGCATGTTTGTAGAATGATCACAAAATATGAGCCGTTTTGTTTAAGTGTGGAAAATCTGTTTCTATAACGTGAGTATACAAAAAAAAGATCGCGGCTAACGTTAGCCGCTAACAGGTAGCAACAACACAACGCGATCAAACTAACGTTACTTACCCTCGTAGTTGTGCAGAAAACTTGAGACATGCAATTTAAATCCCTTGTTACGTTTGCTTGTCGGAGCAGGGGACCAGGAATCAACGATAAGATGAACATTGTCTTGGGCAGCTCTTGTAAACATTCAGACAGCACTATTTTCACAGAGACCGGGGCTAGACCGGAAGCTGGAAATTACCTTTCCGGTCAATGCGCAAGTGATTTACGGCACTTGTGAACAGAGCCTATTTACAGTAGTAAATAAATAGAAATAATAATAATATATAAATAAAAATGCCCGTGACAAGAGTTCACAGCAGGTCTTTCAGCGGAAGGAGGAAACTGTCTCCTCCTGTCTAAAACTCCGCAAGCCCTCTGCTGTCTGACAAGCGCATTACGTCACTCTCGTGGTTTGCGTTTGAGATTGAATATTGTCACATTTTAAGCGCAGGAGGGCAGGCTGAAAATGAAAATGCAGTTTGCTCTGTAGTTCAATGAGATATAACAGTGCTGAATAAGAAAATGAAAATGATTTAATCTTAATTTTATTTCTGACTCAAAAAAGGCAGCTTGACTTTGAAATTAAAAAGCATTTCTGCTATTTCATTTTAATTTTCAAAATTGACATTTCAAAATGAATTTTGGCCACTTTTTACTAAGACATATATTGAAAATTAAATGTTAAATGTTATTTTACTTATCATTTTAATTAAGTTACAAATTGAGCAGTCTCGAAGAAGAAAATGAAAATGCAGTTTGGTTTATTCATTTTAAATTTTATTTATGACTCAAAAAATGGCAGCTTGACTTTGAAATGAAAAAGCATTCCTGCTAAACCATTTTAGTTTTAATTTCGTCTCAATTACTCTGGGTTTGCTTTTGAGATTGAATATTGTCACACTTTGAGCGCAGGGGTGCAGGATGAAAATGAAAATGCAGTTTGCTCTGTAGTTCAATGAGATATAACAGTGCTGAATAAGAAAATGAAAATGATTTAATCTTAATTTTATTTCTGACTCAAAAAAGGCAGCTTGACTTTGAAATTAAAAAGCATTTCTGCTATTTCATTTTAATTTTCAAAATTGAGATTTCAAAATGAATTTTGGCCACTTTTTACTTAGACATATATTGAAAATTAAATGTTAAATGTTATTTTACTTATCATTTTAATTAAGTTACAAATTGAGCAGTCTCGAAGAAGAAAATGAAAATGCAGTTTGGTTTATTCATTTTAAATTTTATTTATGACTCAAAAAAGGCAGCTTGACTTTGAAATGAAAAAGCATTCCTGCTAAACCATTTTAGTTTTAAATACGTCCCATAAACGCTTCCATAGAACACTGGCATATGTGGATGCAATGTTGTCCACATGTGTGGATGCCAGGTCCTACACTACCAGAAGGAAGTGAATGGAGCTGAAATGACCTAAAAATGTGGAATTAGTTGACAAGGCTAAATTTAGCACAAAGCATCTAAAAAATAGCTGAAATAGCAGAAAAAGCTGAAACTAGCAGAAAAAAGCTAAAAGGAGCATATCAAGATTAAACTAGAAAGTTCCTGGAGAAACTTCGACGGGGGCTGCCAGGCTACCGCCCGCTAGCAGCCGTCCTGAATACAAATGGCTCCAAATGTTCATAGCATACATCACAGAGCTAAATTAAAGTCTTGAAATGATAGTAAAAGGTGTTTGGGTTCACTTTCAGCTAACATTACACCAAATTTCAGCTAAATAGCATTAAAAATGGCCGAATTATGGTGTTTTTTATCTTTTAGATAAGGCGGCCATCTTGGATTTTTTAATTTTTAATCAGGGTTTATTAGAGCTCATTCTCAGCTACTAAGTTGCCAAGTTTTGTCTCAATAGCTCTAAAAATGGCCGAGTTATGGCATTTTTTGTCATTTAGCTATGGCGGCCATCTTGGATTTTTATTTTTGTTTTTTGTACGTGATAGAGAATGTCGTCAGCTACAACATCACCAAATTTCAGCTCTCTATGTATAAAGATGGCCGAGTTATGACATTTTTTCTTCTTAGCTATGGCGGCCATCTTGGATTTTTATTTTTGGTTTTGGTACGTGATAGAGGATGTCTTCAGCTACAATCTCACCAAATTTCAGCTCTCTATGTATAAAGATGGTCGAGTTAAAGCCATTTGAATGTAGCTATGGCGGCCATCTTGGATTTTTATTTTTGGTTTCCGTACGTGATAGAGGATGTCTTCAGCTACACCCTCACCAAATTTCAGCTCTCTATGTATAAAGATGGCCGAGTTATAGCCATTTGAAAGTAGCTATGGCGGCCATCTTGGATTTTTGATTTTGATATGGAATATGATAGGAAACATTGTCAGCTATCACCATACCAAGTTTCAGCTCAATATCACTAAAATTGACCATTTTACAGTATTTTGACTTTTTTGCGTTGTCGGCCATCTTGGAAATTGGATTTTCAATTGAAATTTATTAGGGATCATTGTCAGCTACCCATTTGCCAAATATAAGTTCCATATCTCCATCAAAATGGCCGCTTCACCTAATTTGCTTGTTCAAATGGCCGATTCACCTAATTTGCTTGTTTGATTCAAAATGGCCGACTCACCTAATTAGCTAGTTTGATTCAAAATGGCCGACTCACCTAATTAGCTAGTTTGATTCAAAATGGCCGACTCACCTAATTAGCTAGTTTGATTCAAAATGGCCGACTCACCTAATTAGCTAGTTTGATTCAAAATGGCCGACTCACCTAATTAGCTAGTTTGATTCAAAATGGCCGACTCACCTAATTAGCTAGTTTGATTCAAAATGGCCGACTCACCTAATTAGCTAGTTTGATTCAAAATGGCCGACTCACCTAATTAGCTAGTTTGATTCAAAATGGCCGACTCACCTAATTAGCTAGTTTGATTCAAAATGGCCGACTCACCTAATTAGCTAGTTTGATTCAAAATGGCCGACTCACCTAATTAGCTAGTTTGATTCAAAATGGCCGACTCACCTAATTAGCTAGTTTGATTCAAAATGGCCGACTCACCTAATTAGCTAGTTTGATTCAAAATGGCCGACTCACCTAATGAGCTTGTTTGATTCAAAATGGCCGACTCACCTAATGAGCTAGTTTGATTCAAAATGGCCGACTCCCCTAATGAGCTTGTTTGATTCAAAATGGCCGACTCACCAAATGAGCTAGTTTGATTCAAAATGGCCACCTCACCTAATGAGCTTGTTTGATTCAAAATGGCCGACTCACCTAATGAGCTAGTTTGATTCAAAATGGCCGTCTCACCTAATGAGCTTGTTTGATCCAAAATGGCCGACTCACCTAATTAGACAGTTTGATTCAAAATGGTCGACTCATCTAATTAGCTAGTTTGATTCAAAATGGCCGACTCACCTAATTAGCTAGTTTTATTCAAAATGGCCGACTCACCTAATTATCTTGTTTGATTCAAAATGGCCGACTCACCTAATTAGCTAGTTTGATTCAAAATGGCCGACTCACCTAATTAGACAGTTTGAATCAAAATGGCCGACTCACCTAATTAGCTAGTTTGATTCAAAATGGCCGACTCATCTAATTAGACAGTTTGATTCAAAATGGCCGACTCACCTAATTATCTTGTTTGATTCAAAATGGCCGACTCACCTAATTAGCTAGTTTGATTCAAAATGGCCGACTCACCTAATTAGCTAGTTTGATTCAAAATGGCCGACTCACCTAATTAGCTAGTTTGATTCAAAATGGCCGACTCACCTAATTAGCTAGTTTGATTCAAAATGGCCGACTCACCTAATTAGCTAGTTTGATTCAAAATGGCCGACTCACCTAATTAGCTAGTTTCATTCAAAATGGCCGACTCACCTAATAAGCTAGTTTCATTCAAAATGGCAGACTCACCTAATTAGCTAATTTGATTCAAAATGGCCGACTCAACTAATTAGCTAGTTTGATTCAAAATGGCCGATTCACCTAATTAGCTAGTTTGATTCAAAATGGCCGACTCACCTAATTAGCTAGTTTGATTCAAAATGGCCGACTCACTTAATTAGCTAGTTTGATTCAAAATGGCAGACTCACCTAATTAGCTAGTTTGATTCAAAATGGCCGACTCACCTAATTAGCTAGTTTGATTCAAAATGGCCGACTCACCTAATTAGCTAGTTTCATCCAAAATGGCCGTCTCATCTAATTAGCTTGTGTATTGAACCTGCCTTGTATATTGCCTTGTATATTGAACCAAGATGGCGCCCTGATTCAAAATGGCCGCCTCACCTAATGAGCTTGGTTGATTCAAAATGGCCGCCTCACCTAATTAGCTACTTTGATTCAAAATGGCCGACTCACCTAATTAGCTAGTTTGATTCAAAATGGCCGTCTCACCTAAGTAGCTTGTGTATTGAACCTGCCCTGTATATTGCCTTGTATATTGAACCAAGATGGCGCCCTGATTCAAAATGGCCGCCTCACCTAATGAGCTTGGTTGATTCAAAATGGCCACCTCAACTAATTATCTAATTTCATCCAAAATGGCCGCCTCATCTAATTAGCTTGTGTATTGAACCTACCTTGTATATTGCCTTGTATATTGAACCAAGATGGCGCCCTGATTCAAAATGGCCGCCTCACCTAATGAGCTTGGTTGATTCAAAATGGCCGACTCACCTAATTAGCTAGTTCTATTCAAAATGGCCGACTCACCTAACTAGCTTGTGTATTGAACCTGCCTTGTATATTGCCTTGTATATTGAACCAAAATGGCGCCCTATGTAACTCAGTTTCTCTGAAAAGTTAAGTCCCATTCATTTCCTATGGGAAATTTACGATTTTTGTTAGCAAAATATTTCGCGATGGTAACTCCGATTGCTTAGAAAAGTAATAGCACACATCTCGGAGTCGGGCCGGTCGTTTTGATATAACTTTTGTGGGGGTGCACGTTACGGTACGAGCCGCATTAACGGAGACGGAAGAATAATAAATAAATAAATAAATAAATAAATAAATAAAGAAACCCTTATTGGGTGGATAACAATAGGTTGCTTCCAAGCATTTACAATGCATTGGCAGCCCCCAACTAGAAAGTTCCTGGAGAAACTTCGACGGGGGCTGCCAGGCTACTGCCCGCTAGCAGCTATCCTGAATACAAACAGTAACTAGCATGCTAGGCTAACACCTTATTTTCCAACCAAACTTACACAGGTGACTCAACAGACCACACTGAACAAGTTTCTGGTGTTATCTCAAATGCTAACGGGTGATGCTAATGCTAAGCTAACTAGCATGCTAGGCTAACACCTTATTTTCCAACCAAACTTACACAGGTGACTCAACAGACCACGCTGAACAAGTTTCTGGTGTTATCTCACATGCTAACGTGTGATGCTAATGCTAAGCTAACTAGCATGCTAGGCTAACACCTTATTTTCCAACCAAACTTACACAGGTGACTCAACAGACCACGCTGAACAAGTTTCTGGTGTTATCTCACATGCTAACGGGTAGCTAATGCTAAGCTAACTAGCATGCTAGGCTAACACCTTATTTTCCAACCAAACTTACACAGGTGACTCAACAGACCACGCTGAACAAGTTTCTGGTGTTATCTCACATGCTAACGGGTGAAGCTAATGCTAAGCTAACTAGCATGCTAGGCTAACACCTTATTTTCCAACCAAACTTACACAGGTGACTCAACAGACCACGCTGAACAAGTTTCTGGTGTTATCTCACATGCTAACGGGTGAAGCTAATGCTAAGCTAACTAGCATGCTAGGCTAACACCTTATTTTCCAACCAAACTTACACAGGTGACTCAACAGACCACGCTGAACAAGTTTCTGGTGTTATCTCACATGCTAACGGGTGAAGCTAATGCTAAGCTAACTAGCATGCTAGGCTAACACCTTATTTTCCAACCAAACTTACACAGGTGACTCAACAGACCACGCTGAACAAGTTTCTGGTGTTATCTCACATGCTAACGGGTGATGCTAATGCTAAGCTAACTAGCATGCTAGGCTAACACCTTATTTTCCAACCAAACTTACACAGGTGACTCAACAGACCACGCTGAACAAGTTTCTGGTGTTATCTCACATGCTAACGGGTGAAGCTAATGCTAAGCTAACTAGCATGCTAGGCTAACACCTTATTTTTCAACCAAACTTACACAGGTGACTCAACAGACCACGCTGAACAAGTTTCTGGTGTTATCTCACATGCTAACGGGTGAAGCTAATGCTAAGCTAACTAGCATGCTAGGCTAACACCTTATTTTCAACCAAACTTACACAGGTGACTCAACAGACCACGCTGAACAAGTTTCTGGTGTTATCTCACATGCTAACGGGTGAAGCTAATGCTAAGCTAACTAGCATGCTAGGCTAACACCTTATTTTTCAACCAAACTTACACAGGTGACTCAACAGACCACGCTGAACAAGTTTCTGGTGTTATCTCACATGCTAACGGGTGAAGCTAATGCTAAGCTAACTAGCATGCTAGGCTAACACCTTATTTTTCCAACCAAACTTACACAGGTGACTCAACAGACCACGCTGAACAAGTTTCTGGTGTTATCTCACATGCTAACGGGTGAAGCTAATGCTAAGCTAACTAGCATGCTAGGCTAACACCTTATTTTTCAACCAAACTTACACAGGTGACTCAACAGACCACGCTGAACAAGTTTCTGGTGTTATCTCACATGCTAACGGGTGAAGCTAATGCTAAGCTAACTAGCATGCTAGGCTAACACCTTATTTTTCAACCAAACTTACACAGGTGACTCAACAGACCACGCTGAACAAGTTTCTGGTGTTATCTCACATGCTAACGGGTGAAGCTAATGCTAAGCTAACTAGCATGCTAGGCTAACACCTTATTTTTCAACCAAACTTACACAGGTGACTCAACAGACCACGCTGAACAAGTTTCTGGTGTTATCTCACATGCTAACGGGTGAAGCTAATGCTAAGCTAACTAGCATGCTAGGCTAACACCTTATTTTCCAACCAAACTTACACAGGTGACTCAACAGACCACGCTGAACAAGTTTCTGGTGTTATCTCACATGCTAACGGGTGAAGCTAATGCTAAGCTAACTAGCATGCTAGGCTAACACCTTATTTTCCAACCAAACTTACACAGGTGACTCAACAGACCACGCTGAACAAGTTTCTGGTGTTATCTCACATGCTAACGGGTGAAGCTAATGCTAAGCTAACTAGCATGCTAGGCTAACACCTTATTTTCCAACCAAACTTACACAGGTGACTCAACAGACCACGCTGAACAAGTTTCTGGTGTTATCTCACATGCTAACGGGTGAAGCTAATGCTAAGCTAACTAGCATGCTAGGCTAACACCTTATTTTCCAACCAAACTTACACAGGTGACTCAACAGACCACGCTGAACAAGTTTCTGGTGTTATCTCATATGCTAACGGGTGAAGCTAATGCTAAGCTAACTAGCATGTTAGGCTAATACAAAATGGCCACCTCAGTTAATTAGCTAGTTTGATTCAAAATGGCCGCCTCACCTAATGAGCTTGTTTGATTCAAAATGGCCGACTCACCTAATGAGGTTGTTTGATTCAAAATGGCCGACTCACCTAATGAGCTTGTTTGATTCAAAATGGCCGACTCACCTAATGAGCTTGTTTGATTCAAAATGGCCGACTCACCTAATGAGCTTGTTTGATTCAAAATGGCCGACTCACCTAATGAGCTAGTTTGATTCAAAATGGCCGACTCACCTAATTAGCTAGTTTGATTCAAAATGGCCGACTCACCTAATTAGCTAGTTTGATTCAAAATGGCCGACTCACCTAATTAGCTAGTTTGATTCAAAATGGCCGACTCACCTAATTAGCTAGTTTGATTCAAAATGGCAGACTCACCTAATTAGCTAGTTTGATTCAAAATGGCCGACTCACCTAATTATCTTGTTTGATTCAAAATGGCCGACTCACCTAATTAGCTAGTTTGATTCAAAATGGCTGACTCACCTAATGAGATAGTTTGATTCAAAATGGCCGACTCACCTAATGAGCTTGTTTGATTCAAAATGGCCGACTCACCTAATGAGCCTGTTTGATTCAAAATGGCCACCTCACCTAATGAGCTTGTTTGATTCAAAATGGCTGACTCACCTAATGAGCTTGTTTGATTCAAAATGGCCGTCTCACCTAATGAGCTTGTTTGATCCAAAATGGCCGACTCACCTAATGAGATAGTTTGATTCAAAATGGCCGACTCACCTAATAAGCTTGTTTGATTCAAAATGGCCGACTCACCTGATGAGCCTGTTTGATTCAAAATGGCCACTTCACCTAATGAGTTTGTTTGATTCAAAATGGCCGACTCACCTAATGAGCTTGTTTGATTCAAAATGGCCGACTCACCTAATGAGCTTGTTTGATTCAAAATGGCCGACTCACCTAATGAGCTTGTTTGATTCAAAATGGCCGACTCACCTAATTAGCTAGTTTGATTCAAAATGGCCGACTCACCTAATTAGCTAGTTTGATTCAAAATGGCCGACTCACCTAATTAGCTAGTTTCATTCAAAATGGCCGACTCACCTAATAAGCTAGTTTCATTCAAAATGGCAGACTCACCTAATTAGCTAATTTGATTCAAAATGGCCGACTCAACTAATTAGCTAGTTTGATTCAAAATGGCCGATTCACCTAATTAGCTAGTTTGATTCAAAATGGCCGACTCACCTAATTAGCTAGTTTGATTCAAAATGGCCGACTCACTTAATTAGCTAGTTTGATTCAAAATGGCAGACTCACCTAATTAGCTAGTTTGATTCAAAATGGCCGACTCACCTAATTATCTTGTTTGATTCAAAATGGCCGACTCACCTAATTAGCTAGTTTGATTCAAAATGGCCGACTCACCTAATTAGCTAGTTTCATCCAAAATGGCCGTCTCATCTAATTAGCTTGTGTATTGAACCTGCCTTGTATATTGCCTTGTATATTGAACCAAGATGGCGCCCTGATTCAAAATGGCCGCCTCACCTAATGAGCTTGGTTGATTCAAAATGGCCGCCTCACCTAATTAGCTACTTTGATTCAAAATGGCCGACTCACCTAATTAGCTAGTTTGATTCAAAATGGCCGTCTCACCTAAGTAGCTTGTGTATTGAACCTGCCCTGTATATTGCCTTGTATATTGAACCAAGATGGCGCCCTGATTCAAAATGGCCGCCTCACCTAATGAGCTTGGTTGATTCAAAATGGCCGACTCACCTAATTAGCTAGTTCTATTCAAAATGGCCGACTCATCTAATTAGCTTGTGTATTGAACCTACCTTGTATATTGCCTTGTATATTGAACCAAGATGGCGCCCTGATTCAAAATGGCCGCCTCACCTAATGAGCTTGGTTGATTCAAAATGGCCGACTCACCTAATTAGTAGGGGTGTAACGGTACGCTAAAATCACATTTCGGTTCGGTTCAACTACAAGGAGAGCTCGGTTCGGTTTATTTTCGGTTTTTTTCGGTACAAATTTTTAAAAATTTTTTTTTACAAACTAAAGACTTACAAAATGTTTATTTTGAAAATGTGCAAAAAATATGTTTGTATTGTATTGTAGTAATAAATAAAAGTGACCCATTTGGATGACCAACAACACCACCAGCCTGATCAAGAAAGGTCATCAAAGACTCTACTTCCTCAGACGGCTGAGACGAGCTGGTCTGAGCAGCCCAGTTCTCACCTCCTTCTACAGGTGTGCAGTGGAAAGCGTCCTGTGCTCCAGCATCAACGTGTGGCATGGAGGCTGCACAGTTGCAGAGAGGAAAGCTCTACAGAGAGTGGTGAAGGCTGCACAGAGGTCTGTCGGAGTCAGTCTCCCCACCATCACAGACATTTACACCTCCAGATGCAGGAAAAGAGCCACCTGCATCATGAAAGACCTCACTCACCCAGCACACACACTCTTTGCCCCACTCCCCTCAGGACGGAGGTTGAGGAGCATCAAATGTAGAACCACTAGACTGAGGAACAGCTTCTACCCTGAGGCTGTTAGACTCATGAATGAATAAATAAAAATAAAATAAAAATAAACACTGCAAAATATCACATCATGCTGATGCTGATCTGTTTTCTTGTTGCTGTGTTCATCTGTGACCATCTGCTCATACAGACTCATGTTCGTGCTGCTGTTTATAATGATGTTTTTCCACTATATTAGGGCTTAGTGTATTACTAGTTGATGTTTTTCTTAGTTAATTCTAGATGTTATTACTGTTTTTCTCTTGCATTTGTTGTTGGATGTAACTGGGACCCCGTGTACATAATCTCGTTTTCATCACATGTACCACATGCGGTGCAAATGACAATAAAGACTCTCTGACTCTGATTTTAAATAAACAGCACTCTACAATAAATAAACTATACTAACAATAATAAAAATCTTAATAAATGCAATAACAGTCAGAACCAGAACAATAAGCAGCAACAGACTGTTTACAATCTAACTAATCAAGTTTTTGTTCAAGTTTTTGTTCAGTAGCAGCAGTGTGGCTGTATTTGTCCTC
>JBBPBX010004498.1:22074-53338 GCA_038048925.1 Garcialebias charrua | reverse complement strand
TCATAACTAAGGAACATTTTATTGCAAAAGTCCAACTTTATTGTCAAATACAAATACACATATTTAAAAAAATCTAAATGCTCTCTGGTATTGTTCTGGGGGCCGGACCAAATGTGGAGGCGGGCCGAATCCGGCCCGCGGGCCGTAGTTTGGGGACCACTGGCCTAGTGTATTTATGTTTTTCTTAGTTTAAATGTTATTACTGTTTTTCTTTTACATTTTATTGTTGGATGTAACTGGGACCCTGTGTACATAATCTTGTTTCATCACATGTACCACATGTGGTGCAAATGACAATAAAGAATCTCTGACTCTGATTGACTGAATGAAACCAGGATGATGAGCTAGAACAACACCTAATTTCCCTTTGGGATTAATAAAGTATTTTTGAATTGAATTTATTTTGTGTTACAGCTCTTTCACTTGGAGAACAGAAGTGTTGGATCTAAAAAGTTTATTCTTATTTTTTTATGGAAGAAAACTTTTTGGAAATGAGAAGGAAGTTGTTGATGTCAATCAAATTCAGAATTTTTTGTGAAATAATTAAAGTAAGTGTGTAAACTGTTTTGCAGTTTAGTTTCTTATGTAAAAATGTAATTAATGACTTATATAAAATAGACCTTTAACTTAATTACTAATATATTACCTGTACTCTTGTCTACCTGCTTATAAACTTATCAAAAATATCTAAAGTTAGCATTTGGACAGAATTCATAGCTGTAAAAATCCATATTCTTTAATTACAAAAATATTTTTGGAAACAACTCAAAGCACGCTGAACTTTTTTAATTTTATTTAGTTATTAAAACAATAATCAAAGTTGTGTTGATTAAAATGTTCAAGGTTCCAGTTCAAGGTTCTTTATTGTCATTCGCATCACATGCGGTACATGAGGTGGAACAAAATTGTGCGCTCAAGGTGCAGTTACACCCAAAAATAGCCATAATAATATAAAGTATAAAATAAAACAGCATACAAGGATCTAAGATATATACTAAACAATAATACTGTAGTATAATATGGTGTTGGTGTGTTCAGCATGGGTAAGAAATCAGCAGCATGGATAATCAGCAGCATCAATAAAGTGTCCAATCTCCTATTAAAGTGGCATTACACTGATTTTTCTGGGTAGAGATTCATGAGTCTAACCGTCTCAGGGTAGAAGATGTTCCTCCATCTAGTGGGTCTAGACATAACACTCCTCAACCTCCTTCCTGAAGGGAGCGGGACAAAAAGTGTATGTGCTGAGTGTGTGGGGTCCTTCATGGTGCAGTGACCCTCTTCCCGCATCTAGAGGTGTAGACGTCTGTGATGGTGGGGAGACTGACGCTAACAGACTTCTGTGCAGCCTTCACCACTCTCTGCAGAGCTTTTCTTTCTGCAGCTGTGCAGCCTCCATGCCACACGTTGATGCTGGAGCACAGGATGCTCTCCACTGCACACCTGTAGAAGGAGGTGAGAACTGAGCTTCCCAGTCCAGCTCGTCTCAGCCGCCTCAGGTGGTAGAGTCTCTGATGAGCTTTCTTGATCAGGCTGGTGGTTTTGTTGCCCCAGCTGAGGTTATCATTCAGGTGCACACCCAAGTACTTGTAGCTGGAGACCAGATCCTCTTATGTTCAGGATAGGTGTGTTTGCTCCTTCTGAAATCCACATTTATCTCCTTCATCTTCTTCACATTGATGTGGAGGTTGTTCGTCCTGCACCAACTCTACAGGTGTTCCATCTCCACTTCCCACCACTTCCACCACCCCCTTCAGGCAGGAGGCTTCGGTCCATTCGGACCAGAACCTCCCGCCATAAAAACAGTTTCTTTCCATCTGCCATCAGTCTTCTGAACATTCATAATCCTGTTACTGTATAACTCTGCCTTATCATTTATCACTGGCCTAAAACTGTACATCATCTCTCCATTCATCTTCTAGCACCATTTAACACTGCCATTTACTGTGAACATTATTGTGATTACAGTATTGTGCTGTACTGCATTGTGTTTATTGGTTGGTGTGTACATGTGTTTTTATTCTATTTTTACTTCTTTTTATTGCACCTTTATGCCAAAGCAAGTTCCTAGTCAGTGAATTTTATTCTTTGACAATGGCAATAATAAACTGATTCTGATTCTGATTCTGATCTCCTTCCTGTAGCTGGACTCATCATTGTTTGTGATGCATCCCACCACTGCTGTATCATCTGCAATCTTTACAATATAACAGCCTGGATGGTATGCAATCATATTTATTAACGTTTATTTCACTAGGCAAATCGGATCCCATTGAGATCACAGGTCTCTTTTGCATTGATTGGATTGAACTCAGGATTGAACTCAGGACTTTCTTGCTGTGAGGTAACTGCTAAACATAGAGCAGAGTGAACAGGAGGGGGCTCAACACACAACCCTGAGGGGAGCCAGTGCTGAGGGTGGAGGAGAAGTTGTGAATCCTACAGACTGCAGCCAACTGTTCAATAATACAAAGAATATATATATGTATTTTACAAATTTCTTTAGCTTGCAAAATTAATTGAAATCCAACAGTCATTGCTGGTAGGTACTACAAAGTAGTTCCCTTGTCAGTCAGTACACTCAGTGCAACACATTGACTATGGGAATTGCGCCGCCGCGCGGTTCCCATGTGTTGCACCTCGTTCCCTTCCTTCAGGGAACATGAGTTATGGTGCATAGCTTTCAGTTTTCTTGTGAAACAAAATAGATTGAGATAGTCCATGGGCCAGACTGGAAGTCGGTACCACCGGAGGTGGCTAAGGCTGTCATACCATTTTTGAAAGCTTGAAATCTCACCTTTATGATAAGCTATGATAGCAATCACAGTTTTGTAGCTGTTACAAGTTATAGCGATTTTATGACAACAAAGTTGAGGATATTTAATGCCTATGTTGACTTTACTAAATCTTGTATATTTTACCAGAAATGTATATTTTCCAACAAAAAGTGTCTATAAATATGGCTATTAATATTGACAATGTAAATGTGAAAATCATTAGTTAAAACAAGTTCAAGGTCATTGTGAACGTTCAAGGTCAAGTAAAAAATAAGTGTTTTTTTAATTATTAAAATGGCTTTAAATGCACCAAATGTCTTTTTTCTAACTCAGAATATTCTCAGCTCTCAGAAAATATATAATATTCATATATGTGTACTGCAGCTATGATTCTATGTGTCTATCTCGTCATGTGGAGATAGCGAAAATGTTATTTTTCATAACATAGCATTATGTGCTATTTGTAAGCAAAAGGTGTTTTTATGATATGGCCAATTCCATTATGAAGAATTTTATAAAGTCTTCATAATGGAATTTGCCATATCATAAAATCACAGTGTCACTTGATAAAGGTCAAGGTCATAGTGTAAGGTCAATAAACAACAAATCTGTATTAATGGCAATTTTTTATTGCTTTCACCAGAATATCCTATGTAGTTCAAAAAATTAACATTTTTGTGATAGAGAACATTATATATTTTCAAAAATGTATAGAAGGAATGTTTTGAACAAAATTGTTAGTTTCATGTGCACAAAAAACAAATTTCACAAATCAGTGCCACTATGAGTGGGTAAGTGTCATTGATTGGTACAAGCTATTCGTCTTCATCGTCGTCATCAGAGTCAGACTGCTGTACTTCTGATTCTTCTTTGCTGGATTGGTTTTTGCAGTTCTGTAGCTTGCACATGTCTGTGCACTTCAAGCCATTGTTGAGACAGGTACACTCTGGTAGTTTGCATGAACGCACACATTTGCATGAGAGAAGCTGCAGCACGGCATCTGGGGCAGGTGAGCCACGCATCCACTGGATAGCCAACTTACCATCTTCGTCTGTTGTCCAACCACAGTCCTTTGGGCTTGGGACAAAGGGCTGGTTAACCAGACATCTCCTCCAAATGGCAGCTTGATAGTTTGCACGGAGAGAATGCATGAAGAGACAGTCTTCACAAGGAGGCAACTGACTTGACTCGACCTCTCCTCGATTTGCACAGAACAGCTGATATCGGAGCTTGTTTACTTCAGCAGTTTTAGTGGAAGCCATGTACATGTGACAAGTGATCTGTTGCAGCTTTTGAAACAGTTCTGCAGATAATTCCCAAGAACGTCCAAGTTCACTGAAGGCCACCTGTATGTCCTTGTCAGACTTCATCTGCTTAAAGGCCGTCATCTTTTCACATCCAGCAAATGCACTGACTGTATCACAGCCTGTAAAGGCATGCATGCCAATCAAACCATCGCAGACACCACCTCCCAGTGCATGCCTGAGGCTGGTTATATCTATGAACCGTGTTCGGGTCTTTGTGCCACTCTTCAGGTAAATAGGACATGCGATACTCTCACTGACCCCCAGGCACAGAACCAAGACATCAGTATCCTCAGCAGTTATGACCACAGACTTGTAGCCAGATTGTGATGCATGAAGAGCATGGAGCAGGAGACGGGTGTCTGCTTCTTCCTGTGAGCACTTTAGCTCTGTGGACTCTTCCCATTTTTCATTGGTGATCTTGAAGCACAGTTGTTCACAGGTAACGTATAACACCTTGTCTTTCAGTTTTGCTCGGTGTTTTGGTTCCTTCCACTGCTCTACCAGGAACTTGATCAGACTTGCTTTGTTAGAAGGGCTGCAAAGTAGCTTCCTCCATTGTTTAATGTGGTGCCCTGGTGCAATGTTTTTGATTTGGATTCCTGAGTCTGCACCCCTGTTGACTCTTTCTGCATCTTTAATGGACGTCTCCTTGTAAACGTCAAACACGACATCGATGCGGCAGCTCTCTGTACCTTCATGGAGAACACTGGACAATGTCAGTTCTGCAAGCTGTGAGAAGGTTTTGTCATTTCCTTTCAGTTTCTGGACCAGACTCATCCCATCAATGACCGTTGCAGATGAACCTGGGATGACTTCTGCAGGAGAAACAATCTTCTCAAGCTCTCTGGCTAGGGCTGCTTTGTTGGTTTTACGTAAAGACCCATCTCCATTTGCAAGTGTCCATGGCAAAGGCCCAAGAGGATGAGCCAGTACTTCACTCATGTGCAGCTTTCTGCAACAAGGATCATCTGGCCAAACAGCTTTCTGTCAGCTTTAAGGACTACTTCTCTGGATTGAATATGGCGAAGGGACTGCATTCTGATGTCTGAGAATGTTTTCAGTTTCTTCTTTGTCATTGTTTCATAGAACTTTGTGGATGGGGTATCTGCTTCCATGCGCTGTTGCTTGAAAGCTTGGTATGCCTTTTCCCCTATGTCATTGGCTTCAAGAAGGTCTTTGGCTACATTGTGCGGTGCAATAGTGGCAGTTGACAGGCTGACCAGCTCGCCTTGATCACAGTTGAAGGGATTCATCCAACTGACCTCCATCAGCTGAACAAGGGACTGGGTATCGGCCTCATCTCTTTGTATCCTAGGCAGCAGTAGGTCAGGATGTTTGAAGTCATGTTGGCCCATGTGTATCATGGTCCTCAATTGTCGCAGGTATCTGCTACGGTATTCAGCTGTGAGATAGTACTTGGCCACAGCTCCAGCTTTCGGGCTAAACCCCTTTGTTCCACCGGGCGTCTTTGTTGATAGTTTCTTCAATTGTCTGATCTACAGGAATATGTCCAAAGGGATTTTGGGGCCCGATCTGTACTGCAAAGCCACCTTTCATGAAGTAAGCATAAACATCTGGGTGTTCTATGGGAAGTTGTGACATTGTGGCATAGTAGTAGGTCAGGAAGCGTGCGTAGTTCACCTTGTCATAAGCAAAACACCATGGGATCATCTTTCGGATAGCTGCAAGGTGAAGCATCCAGTTTCCTTCTCTAGTAGCTCGAACGATATCCAGCATGATTTCTGCCATATCTAGGTAAGACATCCAAAATGCTGACAGGCTCTGTGCATTCCTGAGGGACTCCAGGTATATGTGAAAGAGCTTCAAGGTGCGTGTGCATGATTCATCCTCAATCAACAGTTTGATGGATTCTTGAGAGACACTGCTGTGGAAGTCTCCAATGTTCTTCAGGGTTTCTTCCAGGTGAAGGACATCTTCTGTATGGTTGTCCTGGAGCCAAGGAATGAAACCTTTCCATGCAAGCCGCATCAGTGCCTCGTACACAAGCTTGTGGACTCTAACTGCTCTGTTGTACTTGCAGCCTTCCATCAGCCCAGCCACTTGTGCAATGACCCCAGATTCCACACACAGGTCGCTGAGCCCTGCATCTTGGAACCTCTTACCCATGATGGAGAGGAGATTGCAGATTGTGTGGAAAACACCCATTCTGATGATGATATTCTTGAATTTGTCATGTTTCCACACTATCTCAGCAGCCTTAGCAAATAGTGCTTGGTCAAACACACACACTATTTCCTTCAGTTGTAAGGACTGCATGATGCGAAGTGTTTGCTCCAGCACTTCATTCACAGTGGACATCTCTGTTGCAGAGGCATTGATAGTAGGAAGATAGCCCACAGTATCCTGGGAAACAGTGATGTTGTTGCGAATCTAGATGTTGAAACCAGTCCAACTGCTGATGGTCTGGTTATCAGGGTCCGACATGCGAGTCAGGAGCCAGATATGGTTTAATACAGATTTGTTGTTTATTGACCTTACACTATGACCTTGACCTTTATCAAGTGACACTGTGATTTTATGATATGGCAAATTCCATTATGAAGACTTTATAAAATTCTTCATAATGGAATTGGCCATATCATAAAAACACCTTTTGCTTACAAATAGCACATAATGCTATGTTATGAAAAATAAAATTTTCGCTATCTCCACATGACGAGATAGACACATAGAATCATAGCTGTAGTACACATATATGAATATTATATATTTTCTGAGAGCTGAGAATATTCTGAGTTAGAAAAAAAGACATTTGGTGCATTTAAAGCCATTTTAATAATAAAAAAAACACTTGTTTTTTACTTGACCTTGAATGTTCACAATGACCTTGAACTTGTTTTAACTAATGATTTTCATGTTTACATTGTCAATATTAATAGCCATATTTATAGACACTTTTTGTTGGAAAATATACATTTCTGGTAAAATATACAAGATTTAGTAAAGTCAACATAGGCATTAAATATCCTCAACTTTGTTGTCATAAAATCGCTATAACTTGTAAAAGCTACAAAACTGTGATTGCTATCATAGCTTATTGTAAAGCTGAGATTTCAAGCTTTCAAAAAATGTATTGCAACCTTAGCCACCTTGAGTGGTACCCGTGTCCAAAAAATTGGGGTCTGGCCCATGGACTAAGATACAACTAAAAGATTTATAAAGAGATTTTAAGGCCTGAATGCAGCTAAAACTCAAACATGGCAGTTTAAGTCAAAGTCAACTTTATTGTCAGAACTGCAATATGTACAGGACATACACAGGATTGAAATTGCGTTTCTCTCAGTCCCTCGGTGCAACCATTTAAACACTAAAACACTAAAACATTTAATAAACATAAGCATAAAATAGTAAAAGTGTAACACTGTCCTGAGTTTTTGCATAGTAGTATAAAAGTATGAAAATGTACACCAACACTAAAACACTAAACATTTAATGAACATAAGCATAACAATCATTACTGCAACATCATAAATAAGTACAAAATTTTGGATTTTAATAGCTATCAGATTTTTATGGACGTTTGCCTGATTTTTAAAGTTTTAAATGGACTTGCTCCTCCTCCTTTAATATATTTTATAAGTAAAAAAACAAGTACAGTAAACACAAGAGCACTGACCAGAGGAGATTGTGATGTGCAGCGGCGCAGGACTAAATTTGGCCAAATGGTGGTGTCCATCAGAGGCACACAGTCATGGAACACACTGCCAGTTTCCATCAGGAACTGTGGCACCTACTCCAGCTTTAAAAATTCTCTGAAACTTTGGCTGAAAACTAATCAGAAGTGCACTCATGTGTAGATTACTTTGTCTATTTTCTTATGGCATCATATTTTTATTGTAATTTTATGTTGTGTTATGTGCTATATAGGTGATGTTTGTATTTTTCTCCGCTCTTTTGTTTTATGGGACGTTTCTTATTCTTACCTGCCTTAGGACAACGGATGAAAATTAGCTATTGTGCTAACTCCGGCATATTTACATTGATGCTAACTGCTGTTATGTTGATTAATATGCATTGTCCTAACTTAAATAAATAAATAAATGAAATGAAATGAAATAAAATGAAATAATAAAAGTGTAATACTGTCCTGAGTTTTTGCATAGTAGTATAAAAAGTATAAAAAGTATATCTATAAAATAAACTGAAGGTTTTAGCATTACCCTGATGCATGCTCAATAATCCAGGTAGAAAAATCTAAAAAAGCTAAGTCTGGTCCTCTGGACATTCAAAAAACAAAAAAACAAAACAAAGCAAAAAATTGTAGAAACGTTTCGTCTTTCGTCCGAAAGACTTCCTCAGTCTGAGGTGCTGGGTTCAGCTCAGTCTTATAAATAGCACCCTCTCACAGTGTTACACAACCAGTTGGCTGATGACAGCCTGAAACCAGCTGCTCACATGATCAAGGAGGACCATCAGCCTAACAATGGATCGTTAGCACCCTGATGGTTGTTTGCTATTCACAGAGGGCTGAGTGATACAGCAATCAGTGTTGCCAGGTGTACGATAATTATCGTATTTGTACGATAATTTTGCCCTCTGTACGATGTACGATCAATAATCCCGAAAAAGGCCAAAAATACGATAATTTGACCATTCTGTGAACGTGTAGTTGTGATCGGTTTCCATCAGCCGGTCGCGACTTTCTGTCGGAGTTTTTTTGTGAACCCTGAAGGCATCTTGAAATTCCAGCCAATCGTGCTTTTCTAAATGCGACATAAGAGTGACGTATATGCAGAAAAACGGCCATGATTGGCTGAATAGTCCGCTGCGCCCGCCCCATGCATTAGAAAAAGCAGAGTGACACCGGTCCAGAAGAAGTGATGAAAATGATAGAACTTTTATATAAAGTTGAACGTTAAATGATAATAAAGAAATATATTAAGAAAATATGACAGGAAAACTGGGACATTACTGATACAGGAAGACATTTACACAACAAAAAAGGTAGGATATACAAGGAAAGCAGGAAGAAACAGGAACTTACTCGCATTAGAACGAACACACAGGCCTTATCTCTTAAAATAATTAGAAAGCATGCAACAGGACTTTTTTGTGACATGTGCACCAGCAATCTCCCTGAAACGGTTCAACATGTCTTTATGGAATGTTCAGGGTATGAAACAGGAAGAAAGCATTTCCAAAAAGAAATAAAATGAATATTAAATTTACAATTAGGGATGTTTTTAGTTGTGATATCAGTAAAGTTAAAGATCAAGTTATTATTTCCTTGAAAATACATACTTAATAGACAGAATTTAGTTGAGTTATTAAATTAATTTTACAGATTTAGTTTTTTTTTTTTTAAGAATCTCCTGTTCTCCTGTTCAGCTCGGTGGTGGAGAAGAGGGGGAGGGGCTCATTAGTTGCCACCAGACATTAATGCGTATTATTGTCTTTGGTTCACACCAGTACTGACGCCACAAAGTTGGGAGTGCCTGTTAGACGCTATTCAACAACAGAGTGACTATAGAGCATACTTGTTATTTTGTTTATGACGGGTGTACGATAATTTCCCTCAAAATACGATAATTTTAGGGCTCTAGTACGATAATCCTACATTTCTCACCTGGCAACACTGAGCAATAACAGCATTGTAAGAGGGGGACAGTTGAACCCGGAGGCCTCCACCTCTGTTTAATGATGGACGGTTTCTTTTCACAAAGATGGCCTCCTTTACTCCTCTCTCAAACCATCGTTCCTCTCTATCAAGGATGTGAACATCTTCATCCCTGAAAGAGTGACCGCTGGCCTGGAGATGAGTGTAGACTGCAGAGTCCTGACCTGATGATGTTGATCTTCTGTGCTGGGCCATCCTTTTGGCCAGTGGCTGTTTAGTTTCCCCGATATAAGACTGATCACAGCCCTCCTGACACTGAACAGCATACACAATGTTACTCTGTTTTTGCCGGGGGACTGGATCTTTGGGATGAACCAGTTTTTGCCGTAATGTATTTTGAGGTTTAAAAGCCACTGGGACGTTGTGTTTAGAAAATAAACGTCTCAATGTCTCTGAAACCCCTGCAACATATGGAATGGCCACTGGTCTGGGTCTGGGTTCCTTCTTTTCACCTGATGGCTGGCTGGAGTCCTGTTTGGGTTTCTTCTCTGCTTTCAGGAAGGCCCAGTTAGGATATCCACATTTCTCTAGAGCCTGTTTTGTGTGTGATTTCTCCTTCTGTCTGGCTCCTGCGTTAGTGGGGACGCTGTCTGCTCTGTGGTACAGAGTCCTGATGACTCCTAACTTGTGCTCCAGAGGGTGATGGGAGTCAAACTGTAAATACTGGTCTGTGTGGGTGGGTTTGCGGTACACCTCAGTTTGCAAATTTCCTCTATCAGAAACTGAGACCTCACAGTCCAAGAAAGCCAACCTGCCATTTCTTACATCTTCTCGTGTGAACTTGATATATTTATCCACAGAGTTGATGTGATCAGTGAAATGTTGGACTTCCTGAGATTTAATTTTAACCCAGGTGTCATCAACATACCTGAACCAATGACTTGGTGGTCTCCCCGTAAAGGATGTCAAGGCTCTCTTTTCTACCTCCTCCATGTACAGGTTGGCAACAATAGGAGAAACTGGAGACCCCATAGCACATCCATGTTTCTGCCTATAATATTGCTCCCCATATGTGAAGTAGGTTGACTGCAGGCACAGTTTCAAGAGTTGACACAGTTGCTCTGTGGAAAGCGTGGTTCTGCTGTTCAGAGTGGTGTCTGATTTTAACCTTAAACAGACCACCTCTACTGCTTCATCAACAGGAATGCACGTAAAGAGTGATGTAACATCAAAAGAGACCATTGTTTCATCAGTCTCCATGATGACATCCCTCACCTTATCCACAAAGTCCATGGTGTTCTGTATGTGGTGTTCTGAGCTGCCAACTAAAGGGATGAGTACAGATGCCAGATATTTGGAAACATTGTAAGTGACAGAGTTAATCATGCTAACAATTGGTCTTAAAGGTACACCTTGTTTGTGGATTTTGGGTAAACCATACAGACTTGGCGTGGCCTCCCCTGGGTACAGTCTGTGGTACAGAATATTGTCAATAGCCTTGTCCTGCTTCAAAATTTTCAGGCAATCTATCAACTTCTTCTTGTAACCACTTCCTGGATCTCTTTTCAGCGGTTCATAAGTGGTTAAGTCACTAAGGAGTGACATAACTTTCTCATGATAGTCTTTCTGGTTCAAAATCACTGTGCACCTTCCTTTGTCTGCTGGGAGAATTATGATGTTTTTGTCCTTGCTAAGCGTGGTGAGTGCATCCCTCTCTTCTCTACTGATGTTGGAAGGTGGTGGTTTAGCATTACTGAGACAGGCTGAAACTTTGACTCTGAGTTGTTCTGCTTCAAAGTCTTTAATTTTGTTGTTACGGATGGCTGACTCAGTGGCTGTGATCATCTCCACCAGTGGAATTCTACTTGGTGCCACTGCAAAGTTTAGCCCCCTGGCAAGAATCTCTGTCTCCGGCTGGGTGAGCTGTCTGTCAGATAAATTCTTCACCCACTTTTCTCTCTCCCCGGCATGTAACTGTGTATCGGAGTGTTGTCTTACACTGAATGTGTTGTTGTTGGAATTGTTATGGTGTTGACGAGTTATCAGTGAGTTAAATTTGTTTTGTTGTCGAGTCTTGGACTTGACATGCTGTGCTAAGCGTGCCCGATCTGTACAGTCCATCACTTGCTGAAGTGTGGTCTGATCTAGGCACGTTGTTAGTTTTTGATAAATTTGCTCTTCTTTGGCCTTCAAGGCCTCAATGGTAAAATTGGTCTGTCTTACCCGTTCATTCAGCAGCTGCGTCTGTGCCTTCTGAAGGATGTTGCTTGCCCGGTGCCCGCTGACCGATGAATTCAGTTCCAGGCTCTTAGGAATAATGCCACTTTGTCTGCATCTAAGGTTGAATCGCAAGTGGTTCCTGTAGTCCGCCCTCTTCCTAGCTGTTTTCTCAAACTCTCTAACAAGTTTGAGGCAATCCTGGCCAAAGTGGTTCAAAATACCCTGATGCATGCTCAATAATCCAGGTAGAAAAATCTAAAAAAGCTAAGTCTGGTCCTCTGGACATTCAAAAAACAAAAAAACAAAACAAAGCAAAAAATTGTAGAAACGTTTCGTCTTTCGTCCGAAAGACTTCCTCAGTCTGAGGTGCTGGGTTCAGCTCAGTCTTATAAATAGCACCCTCTCACAGTGTTACACAACCAGTTGGCTGATGACAGCCTGAAACCAGCTGCTCACATGATCAAGGAGGACCATCAGCCTAACAATGGATCGTTAGCACCCTGATGGTTGTTTGCTATTCACAGAGGGCTGAGTGATACCAGCAATCACAGCATTGTAGGAGGGGGACAGTTGAACTCGGAGGCCTCCACCCCTGTTTAATGATGGGCGGTTTCTTTTCACAAAGATGGCCTCCTTTACTCCTCTCTCAAACCATTGTTCCTCTCTATCAAGGATGTGAACATCTTCATCCCTGAAAGAGTGACCGCTGGCCTGGAGACATAGGCGTAATTTACACGGGGGTTAGGGGGGTTTTGACCCCCCCAATAATTTGATCCGGTCATTTAACCCCCCCAATAAAATGAAATCATTTCGTCATTATACATATCTTACATCAATAATTGATTTTCTTTATTCATTCAAATTTTTTAGTAAAATTGCTGCATGTTTTTAACAAACTCCCTGAGGACTGACCCCCTCCCCTGCAAATAATTTGGTATCACCCATCTCACCGGCTACAGGAAGTCACGTGAGTCACGGAGCTGCTCATGAAGTTGCCCAGAAGTTTCTACATGCATGTGTTCGAAAAAGGCCTCCTTTGGTCGGACTGACTCTGTCGCTGCCCGCCCCTTGCTATGGATGTAGCTGCTATTAGCTGTGAGGTTCGCTGTTTTTGTTTGCAAGATACCACTCATAAACCACACCGCGGATTTTTAAATCAAGCTGATTTCACATTTGGTTCAGCTCAGGAGCCCATCTGCTGTAGTGAGGTAAGAAATATATTTTTTAAGCGTTTATTTAACTAAATTTAAAGAAACAAAGCTCCGGTTTGACCCGCCTGGCGCCTGCATAAAATTCAGCGAACTTTTTTTTTTTAAATCCAGCTGATTTGAACATTTCGTCAAACTCAGGAGTACGTCTACTATCACCCATAAGTCAGCGAAGAAATACTGTATATTTTTAAGCGTTTATTTAGCTAAATTTAAAGAAAGAAAGCGTCCGGTTTGACCCGCCTGGCGCCTGCATAAAAATCAGCGAACTTTTTTTTTTAAATCCAGCCGATTTGAACATTTCGTTAAACTCAAGAACACGTCTTCTATAAAGTCAGCTTAGTAATATATTTTTTCTCGCAAAGAAATAATTGTTTTTACCGTGTTTCTTTGTGAAGTTCTTCGTACTAGCTGGGTCCTGTCGCCGCCATCTTGATCAGGACAAAGCTGACGCGTCGCGTGGAGATGACGCGTATACAGCAAGAGAAATTGAATATGATGTCCCATTAAGTAAAGCAGAAATAAAAATAATTGTTAAAGATAAAATAAATGATATGTGGCAGGAGAGGTGGGATTTAGAGGAAAGAGGAAGACATTTACATAACATACAGAAGGAGGTACTCCTAAGTGACGATAGTAGTTTAATGTCTAGGAGAGAGGAAGTATGGATTAAGTTGAGGATTAATAATAATAATAATAATAATAAATTCAATTTATACCGCACTTTTCATTAATAAAAATCTCAAAGTGCTTGGGCACACTACATTAAATAGTGGTCTAAAGATAATAGGAAAACATCCATCAGGTGACTGCTCTAATTGTGGGGTACTGGAAGGAGTGGAACATGTGTTGATTTATTGTAAGAAATATAATAAAGAGAGGAAGGCACTGGAAAGGGTAATGGGGAGTTCGGTGACAATGGTTACTTTATTGAAGAAAAATCAGTCACAGGTTATAACTAAAGCATTTGTTAAATATTTGAAAGTTACAAAATTAGCTGAAAGGATTTAATTTTATTTTAATTAATTAATTAATTAATTTTTTATTTATTTTTTGTTGAAAGTAGACTCTTGAATTACATCTCCGTCCAGTTGATGGCGGTAATGCACTGAGTTTGTAAACTGCCAGTAAACACCATCGAAGAAGAAGAAGAAGAAGAGATGACGCGTATTAAACACTGAAGCGTATAGTGTACAATTTTTTCGTGTTTATTGTTAATCACAACCCCCCCAATGTTAGACCTAAAGTTACGCCCCTGCCTGGAGATGAGTGTAGACTGCAGAGTCCTGACCTGATGATGTTGATCTTCTGTGCTGGGCCATCCTTTTGGCCAGTGGCTGTTTAGTTTCCCCGATATAAGACTGATCACAGCCCTCCTGACACTGAACAGCATACACAATGTTACTCTGTTTTTGCCGGGGGACTGGATCTTTGGGATGAACCAGTTTTTGCCGTAATGTATTTTGAGGTTTAAAAGCCACTGGGACGTTGTGTTTAGAAAATAAACGTCTCAATGTCTCTGAAACCCCTGCAACATATGGAATGGCCACTGGTCTGGGTCTGGGTTCCTTCTTTTCACCTGATGGCTGGCTGGAGTCCTGTTTGGGTTTCTTCTCTGCTTTCAGGAAGGCCCAGTTAGGATATCCACATTTCTCTAGAGCCTGTTTTGTGTGTGATTTCTCCTTCTGTCTGGCTGCTGAGTTAGTGGGGACGCTGTCTGCTCTGTGGTACAGAGTCCTGATGACTCCTAACTTGTGCTCCAGAGGGTGATGGGAGTCAAACTGTAAATACTGGTCTGTGTGGGTGGGTTTGCGGTACACCTCAGTTTGCAAATTTCCTCTATCAGAAACTGAGACCTCACAGTCCAAGAAAGCCAACCTGCCATTTCTTACATCTTCTCGTGTGAACTTGATATATTTATCCACAGAGTTGATGTGATCAGTGAAATGTTGGACTTCCTGAGATTTAATTTTAACCCAGGTGTCATCAACATACCTGAACCAATGACTTGGTGGTCTCCCCGTAAAGGATGTCAAGGCTCTCTTTTCTACCTCCTCCATGTACAGGTTGGCAACAATAGGAGAAACTGGAGACCCCATAGCACATCCATGTTTCTGCCTATAATATTGCTCCCCATATGTGAAGTAGGTTGACTGCAGGCACAGTTTCAAGAGTTGACACAGTTGCTCTGTGGAAAGCGTGGTTCTGCTGTTCAGAGTGGTGTCTGATTTTAACCTTAAACAGACCACCTCTACTGCTTCATCAACAGGAATGCACGTAAAGAGTGATGTAACATCAAAAGAGACCATTGTTTCATCAGTCTCCATGATGACATCCCTCACCTTATCCACAAAGTCCATGGTGTTCTGTATGTGGTGTTCTGAGCTGCCAACTAAAGGGATGAGTACAGATGCCAGATATTTGGAAACATTGTAAGTGACAGAGTTAATCATGCTAACAATTGGTCTTAAAGGTACACCTTGTTTGTGGATTTTGGGTAAACCATACAGACTTGGCGTGGCCTCCCCTGGGTACAGTCTGTGGTACAGAATATTGTCAATAGCCTTGTCCTGCTTCAAAATTTTCAGGCAATCTATCAACTTCTTCTTGTAACCACTTCCTGGATCTCTTTTCAGCGGTTCATAAGTGGTTAAGTCACTAAGGAGTGACATAACTTTCTCATGATAGTCTTTCTGGTTCAAAATCACTGTGCACCTTCCTTTGTCTGCTGGGAGAATTATGATGTTTTTGTCCTTGCTAAGCGTGGTGAGTGCATCCCTCTCTTCTCTACTGATGTTGGAAGGTGGTGGTTTAGCATTACTGAGACAGGCTGAAACTTTGACTCTGAGTTGTTCTGCTTCAAAGTCTTTAATTTTGTTGTTACGGATGGCTGACTCAGTGGCTGTGATCATCTCCACCAGTGGAATTCTACTTGGTGCCACTGCAAAGTTTAGCCCCCTGGCAAGAATCTCTGTCTCCGGCTGGGTGAGCTGTCTGTCAGATAAATTCTTCACCCACTTTTCTCTCTCCCTGGCATGTAACTGTGTATCGGAGTGTTGTCTTACACTGAATGTGTTGTTGTTGGAATTGTTATGGTGTTGACGAGTTATCAGTGAGTTAAATTTGTTTTGTTGTCGAGTCTTGGACTTGACATGCTGTGCTAAGCGTGCCCGATCTGTACAGTCCATCACTTGCTGAAGTGTGGTCTGATCTAGGCACGTTGTTAGTTTTTGATAAATTTGCTCTTCTTTGGCCTTCAAGGCCTCAATGGTAAAATTGGTCTGTCTTACCCGTTCATTCAGCAGCTGCGTCTGTGCCTTCTGAAGGATGTTGCTTGCCCGGTGCCCGCTGACCGATGAATTCAGTTCCAGGCTCTTAGGAATAATGCCACTTTGTCTGCATCTAAGGTTGAATCGCAAGTGGTTCCTGTAGTCCGCCCTCTTCCTAGCTGTTTTCTCAAACTCTCTAACAAGTTTGAGGCAATCCTGGCCAAAGTGGTTCAAAATACCCTGATGCATGCTCAATAATCCAGGTAGAAAAATCTAAAAAAGCTAAGTCTGGTCCTCTGGACATTCAAAAAACAAAAAAAACAAAACAAAGCAAAAAATTGTAGAAACGTTTCGTCTTTCGTCCGAAAGACTTCCTCAGTCTGAGGTGCTGGGTTCAGCTCAGTCTTATAAATAGCACCCTCTCACAGTGTTACACAACCAGTTGGCTGATGACAGCCTGAAACCAGCTGCTCACATGATCAAGGAGGACCATCAGCCTAACAATGGATCGTTAGCACCCTGATGGTTGTTTGCTATTCACAGAGGGCTGAGTGATACCAGCAATCACAGCATTGTAGGAGGGGGACAGTTGAACTCGGAGGCCTCCACCCCTGTTTAATGATGGGCGGTTTCTTTTCACAAAGATGGCCTCCTTTACTCCTCTCTCAAACCATCGTTCCTCTCTATCAAGGATGTGAACATCTTCATCCCTGAAAGAGTGACCGCTGGCCTGGAGATGAGTGTAGACTGCAGAGTCCTGACCTGATGATGTTGATCTTCTGTGCTGGGCCATCCTTTTGGCCAGTGGCTGTTTAGTTTCCCCGATATAAGACTGATCACAGCCCTCCTGACACTGAACAGCATACACAATGTTACTCTGTTTTTGCCGGGGGACTGGATCTTTGGGATGAACCAGTTTTTGCCGTAATGTATTTTGAGGTTTAAAAGCCACTGGGACGTTGTGTTTAGAAAATAAACGTCTCAATGTCTCTGAAACCCCTGCAACATATGGAATGGCCACTGGTCTGGGTCTGGGTTCCTTCTTTTCACCTGATGGCTGGCTGGAGTCCTGTTTGGGTTTCTTCTCTGCTTTCAGGAAGGCCCAGTTAGGATATCCACATTTCTCTAGAGCCTGTTTTGTGTGTGATTTCTCCTTCTGTCTGGCTCCTGCGTTAGTGGGGACGCTGTCTGCTCTGTGGTACAGAGTCCTGATGACTCCTAACTTGTGCTCCAGAGGGTGATGGGAGTCAAACTGTAAATACTGGTCTGTGTGGGTGGGTTTGCGGTACACCTCAGTTTGCAAATTTCCTCTATCAGAAACTGAGACCTCACAGTCCAAGAAAGCCAACCTGCCATTTCTTACATCTTCTCGTGTGAACTTGATATATTTATCCACAGAGTTGATGTGATCAGTGAAATGTTGGACTTCCTGAGATTTAATTTTAACCCAGGTGTCATCAACATACCTGAACCAATGACTTGGTGGTCTCCCCGTAAAGGATGTCAAGGCTCTCTTTTCTACCTCCTCCATGTACAGGTTGGCAACAATAGGAGAAACTGGAGACCCCATAGCACATCCATGTTTCTGCCTATAATATTGCTCCCCATATGTGAAGTAGGTTGACTGCAGGCACAGTTTCAAGAGTTGACACAGTTGCTCTGTGGAAAGCGTGGTTCTGCTGTTCAGAGTGGTGTCTGATTTTAACCTTAAACAGACCACCTCTACTGCCTCATCAACAGGAATGCACGTAAAGAGTGATGTGACATCAAAAGAGACCATTGTTTCATCAGTCTCCATGATGACATCCCTCACCTTATCCACAAAGTCCATGGTGTTCTGTATGTGGTGTTCTGAGCTGCCAACTAAAGGGATGAGTACAGATGCCAGATATTTGGAAACATTGTAAGTGACAGAGTTAATCATGCTAACAATTGGTCTTAAAGGTACACCTTGTTTGTGGATTTTGGGTAAACCATACAGACTTGGCGTGGCCTCCCCTGGGTACAGTCTGTGGTACAGAATATTGTCAATAGCCTTGTCCTGCTTCAAAATTTTCAGGCAATCTATCAACTTCTTCTTGTAACCACTTCCTGGATCTCTTTTCAGCGGTTCATAAGTGGTTAAGTCACTAAGGAGTGACATAACTTTCTCATGATAGTCTTTCTGGTTCAAAATCACTGTGCACCTTCCTTTGTCTGCTGGGAGAATTATGATGTTTTTGTCCTTGCTAAGCGTGGTGAGTGCATCCCTCTCTTCTCTACTGATGTTGGAAGGTGGTGGTTTAGCATTACTGAGACAGGCTGAAACTTTGACTCTGAGTTGTTCTGCTTCAAAGTCTTTAATTTTGTTGTTACGGATGGCTGACTCAGTGGCTGTGATCATCTCCACCAGTGGAATTCTACTTGGTGCCACTGCAAAGTTTAGCCCCCTGGCAAGAATCTCTGTCTCCGGCTGGGTGAGCTGTCTGTCAGATAAATTCTTCACCCACTTTTCTCTCTCCCCGGCATGTAACTGTGTATCGGAGTGTTGTCTTACACTGAATGTGTTGTTGTTGGAATTGTTATGGTGTTGACGAGTTATCAGTGAGTTAAATTTGTTTTGTTGTCGAGTCTTGGACTTGACATGCTGTGCTAAGCGTGCCCGATCTGTACAGTCCATCACTTGCTGAAGTGTGGTCTGATCTAGGCACGTTGTTAGTTTTTGATAAATTTGCTCTTCTTTGGCCTTCAAGGCCTCAATGGTAAAATTGGTCTGTCTTACCCGTTCATTCAGCAGCTGCGTCTGTGCCTTCTGAAGGATGTTGCTTGCCCGGTGCCCGCTGACCGATGAATTCAGTTCCAGGCTCTTAGGAATAATGCCACTTTGTCTGCATCTAAGGTTGAATCGCAAGTGGTTCCTGTAGTCCGCCCTCTTCCTAGCTGTTTTCTCAAACTCTCTAACAAGTTTGAGGCAATCCTGGCCAAAGTGGTTCAAAATACCCTGATGCATGCTCAATAATCCAGGTAGAAAAATCTAAAAAAGCTAAGTCTGGTCCTCTGGACATTCAAAAAACAAAAAAAACAAAACAAAGCAAAAAATTGTAGAAACGTTTCGTCTTTCGTCCGAAAGACTTCCTCAGTCTGAGGTGCTGGGTTCAGCTCAGTCTTATAAATAGCACCCTCTCACAGTGTTACACAACCAGTTGGCTGATGACAGCCTGAAACCAGCTGCTCACATGATCAAGGAGGACCATCAGCCTAACAATGGATCGTTAGCACCCTGATGGTTGTTTGCTATTCACAGAGGGCTGAGTGATACCAGCAATCACAGCATTGTAGGAGGGGGACAGTTGAACTCGGAGGCCTCCACCCCTGTTTAATGATGGGCGGTTTCTTTTCACAAAGATGGCCTCCTTTACTCCTCTCTCAAACCATCGTTCCTCTCTATCAAGGATGTGAACATCTTCATCCCTGAAAGAGTGACCGCTGGCCTGGAGATGAGTGTAGACTGCAGAGTCCTGACCTGATGATGTTGATCTTCTGTGCTGGGCCATCCTTTTGGCCAGTGGCTGTTTAGTTTCCCCGATATAAGACTGATCACAGCCCTCCTGACACTGAACAGCATACACAATGTTACTCTGTTTTTGCCGGGGGACTGGATCTTTGGGATGAACCAGTTTTTGCCGTAATGTATTTTGAGGTTTAAAAGCCACTGGGACGTTGTGTTTAGAAAATAAACGTCTCAATGTCTCTGAAACCCCTGCAACATATGGAATGGCCACTGGTCTGGGTCTGGGTTCCTTCTTTTCACCTGATGGCTGGCTGGAGTCCTGTTTGGGTTTCTTCTCTGCTTTCAGGAAGGCCCAGTTAGGATATCCACATTTCTCTAGAGCCTGTTTTGTGTGTGATTTCTCCTTCTGTCTGGCTCCTGCGTTAGTGGGGACGCTGTCTGCTCTGTGGTACAGAGTCCTGATGACTCCTAACTTGTGCTCCAGAGGGTGATGGGAGTCAAACTGTAAATACTGGTCTGTGTGGGTGGGTTTGCGGTACACCTCAGTTTGCAAATTTCCTCTATCAGAAACTGAGACCTCACAGTCCAAGAAAGCCAACCTGCCATTTCTTACATCTTCTCGTGTGAACTTGATATATTTATCCACAGAGTTGATGTGATCAGTGAAATGTTGGACTTCCTGAGATTTAATTTTAACCCAGGTGTCATCAACATACCTGAACCAATGACTTGGTGGTCTCCCCGTAAAGGATGTCAAGGCTCTCTTTTCTACCTCCTCCATGTACAGGTTGGCAACAATAGGAGAAACTGGAGACCCCATAGCACATCCATGTTTCTGCCTATAATATTGCTCCCCATATGTGAAGTAGGTTGACTGCAGGCACAGTTTCAAGAGTTGACACAGTTGCTCTGTGGAAAGCGTGGTTCTGCTGTTCAGAGTGGTGTCTGATTTTAACCTTAAACAGACCACCTCTACTGCTTCATCAACAGGAATGCACGTAAAGAGTGATGTAACATCAAAAGAGACCATTGTTTCATCAGTCTCCATGATGACATCCCTCACCTTATCCACAAAGTCCATGGTGTTCTGTATGTGGTGTTCTGAGCTGCCAACTAAAGGGATGAGTACAGATGCCAGATATTTGGAAACATTGTAAGTGACAGAGTTAATCATGCTAACAATTGGTCTTAAAGGTACACCTTGTTTGTGGATTTTGGGTAAACCATACAGACTTGGCGTGGCCTCCCCTGGGTACAGTCTGTGGTACAGAATATTGTCAATAGCCTTGTCCTGCTTCAAAATTTTCAGGCAATCTATCAACTTCTTCTTGTAACCACTTCCTGGATCTCTTTTCAGCGGTTCATAAGTGGTTAAGTCACTAAGGAGTGACATAACTTTCTCATGATAGTCTTTCTGGTTCAAAATCACTGTGCACCTTCCTTTGTCTGCTGGGAGAATTATGATGTTTTTGTCCTTGCTAAGCGTGGTGAGTGCATCCCTCTCTTCTCTACTGATGTTGGAAGGTGGTGGTTTAGCATTACTGAGACAGGCTGAAACTTTGACTCTGAGTTGTTCTGCTTCAAAGTCTTTAATTTTGTTGTTACGGATGGCTGACTCAGTGGCTGTGATCATCTCCACCAGTGGAATTCTACTTGGTGCCACTGCAAAGTTTAGCCCCCTGGCAAGAATCTCTGTCTCCGGCTGGGTGAGCTGTCTGTCAGATAAATTCTTCACCCACTTTTCTCTCTCCCCGGCATGTAACTGTGTATCGGAGTGTTGTCTTACACTGAATGTGTTGTTGTTGGAATTGTTATGGTGTTGACGAGTTATCAGTGAGTTAAATTTGTTTTGTTGTCGAGTCTTGGACTTGACATGCTGTGCTAAGCGTGCCCGATCTGTACAGTCCATCACTTGCTGAAGTGTGGTCTGATCTAGGCACGTTGTTAGTTTTTGATAAATTTGCTCTTCTTTGGCCTTCAAGGCCTCAATGGTAAAATTGGTCTGTCTTACCCGTTCATTCAGCAGCTGCGTCTGTGCCTTCTGAAGGATGTTGCTTGCCCGGTGCCCGCTGACCGATGAATTCAGTTCCAGGCTCTTAGGAATAATGCCACTTTGTCTGCATCTAAGGTTGAATCGCAAGTGGTTCCTGTAGTCCGCCCTCTTCCTAGCTGTTTTCTCAAACTCTCTAACAAGTTTGAGGCAATCCTGGCCAAAGTGGTTCAAAATACCCTGATGCATGCTCAATAATCCAGGTAGAAAAATCTAAAAAAGCTAAGTCTGGTCCTCTGGACATTCAAAAAACAAAAAAACAAAACAAAGCAAAAAATTGTAGAAACGTTTCGTCTTTCGTCCGAAAGACTTCCTCAGTCTGAGGTGCTGGGTTCAGCTCAGTCTTATAAATAGCACCCTCTCACAGTGTTACACAACCAGTTGGCTGATGACAGCCTGAAACCAGCTGCTCACATGATCAAGGAGGACCATCAGCCTAACAATGGATCGTTAGCACCCTGATGGTTGTTTGCTATTCACAGAGGGCTGAGTGATACCAGCAATCACAGCATTGTAGGAGGGGGACAGTTGAACTCGGAGGCCTCCACCCCTGTTTAATGATGGGCGGTTTCTTTTCACAAAGATGGCCTCCTTTACTCCTCTCTCAAACCATCGTTCCTCTCTATCAAGGATGTGAACATCTTCATCCCTGAAAGAGTGACCGCTGGCCTGGAGATGAGTGTAGACTGCAGAGTCCTGACCTGATGATGTTGATCTTCTGTGCTGGGCCATCCTTTTGGCCAGTGGCTGTTTAGTTTCCCCGATATAAGACTGATCACAGCCCTCCTGACACTGAACAGCATACACAATGTTACTCTGTTTTTGCCGGGGGACTGGATCTTTGGGATGAACCAGTTTTTGCCGTAATGTATTTTGAGGTTTAAAAGCCACTGGGACGTTGTGTTTAGAAAATAAACGTCTCAATGTCTCTGAAACCCCTGCAACATATGGAATGGCCACTGGTCTGGGTCTGGGTTCCTTCTTTTCACCTGATGGCTGGCTGGAGTCCTGTTTGGGTTTCTTCTCTGCTTTCAGGAAGGCCCAGTTAGGATATCCACATTTCTCTAGAGCCTGTTTTGTGTGTGATTTCTCCTTCTGTCTGGCTCCTGAGTTAGTGGGGACGCTGTCTGCTCTGTGGTACAGAGTCCTGATGACTCCTAACTTGTGCTCCAGAGGGTGATGGGAGTCAAACTGTAAATACTGGTCTGTGTGGGTGGGTTTGCGGTACACCTCAGTTTGCAAATTTCCTCTATCAGAAACTGAGACCTCACAGTCCAAGAAAGCCAACCTGCCATTTCTTACATCTTCTCGTGTGAACTTGATATATTTATCCACAGAGTTGATGTGATCAGTGAAATGTTGGACTTCCTGAGATTTAATTTTAACCCAGGTGTCATCAACATACCTGAACCAATGACTTGGTGGTCTCCCCGTAAAGGATGTCAAGGCTCTCTTTTCTACCTCCTCCATGTACAGGTTGGCAACAATAGGAGAAACTGGAGACCCCATAGCACATCCATGTTTCTGCCTATAATATTGCTCCCCATATGTGAAGTAGGTTGACTGCAGGCACAGTTTCAAGAGTTGACACAGTTGCTCTGTGGAAAGCGTGGTTCTGCTGTTCAGAGTGGTGTCTGATTTTAACCTTAAACAGACCACCTCTACTGCTTCATCAACAGGAATGCACGTAAAGAGTGATGTAACATCAAAAGAGACCATTGTTTCATCAGTCTCCATGATGACATCCCTCACCTTATCCACAAAGTCCATGGTGTTCTGTATGTGGTGTTCTGAGCTGCCAACTAAAGGGATGAGTACAGATGCCAGATATTTGGAAACATTGTAAGTGACAGAGTTAATCATGCTAACAATTGGTCTTAAAGGTACACCTTGTTTGTGGATTTTGGGTAAACCATACAGACTTGGCGTGGCCTCCCCTGGGTACAGTCTGTGGTACAGAATATTGTCAATAGCCTTGTCCTGCTTCAAAATTTTCAGGCAATCTATCAACTTCTTCTTGTAACCACTTCCTGGATCTCTTTTCAGCGGTTCATAAGTGGTTAAGTCACTAAGGAGTGACATAACTTTCTCATGATAGTCTTTCTGGTTCAAAATCACTGTGCACCTTCCTTTGTCTGCTGGGAGAATTATGATGTTTTTGTCCTTGCTAAGCGTGGTGAGTGCATCCCTCTCTTCTCTACTGATGTTGGAAGGTGGTGGTTTAGCATTACTGAGACAGGCTGAAACTTTGACTCTGAGTTGTTCTGCTTCAAAGTCTTTAATTTTGTTGTTACGGATGGCTGACTCAGTGGCTGTGATCATCTCCACCAGTGGAATTCTACTTGGTGCCACTGCAAAGTTTAGCCCCCTGGCAAGAATCTCTGTCTCCGGCTGGGTGAGCTGTCTGTCAGATAAATTCTTCACCCACTTTTCTCTCTCCCCGGCATGTAACTGTGTATCGGAGTGTTGTCTTACACTGAATGTGTTGTTGTTGGAATTGTTATGGTGTTGACGAGTTATCAGTGAGTTAAATTTGTTTTGTTGTCGAGTCTTGGACTTGACATGCTGTGCTAAGCGTGCCCGATCTGTACAGTCCATCACTTGCTGAAGTGTGGTCTGATCTAGGCACGTTGTTAGTTTTTGATAAATTTGCTCTTCTTTGGCCTTCAAGGCCTCAATGGTAAAATTGGTCTGTCTTACCCGTTCATTCAGCAGCTGCGTCTGTGCCTTCTGAAGGATGTTGCTTGCCCGGTGCCCGCTGACCGATGAATTCAGTTCCAGGCTCTTAGGAATAATGCCACTTTGTCTGCATCTAAGGTTGAATCGCAAGTGGTTCCTGTAGTCCGCCCTCTTCCTAGCTGTTTTCTCAAACTCTCTAACAAGTTTGAGGCAATCCTGGCCAAAGTGGTTCAAAATACCCTGATGCATGCTCAATAATCCAGGTAGAAAAATCTAAAAAAGCTAAGTCTGGTCCTCTGGACATTCAAAAAACAAAAAAACAAAACAAAGCAAAAAATTGTAGAAACGTTTCGTCTTTCGTCCGAAAGACTTCCTCAGTCTGAGGTGCTGGGTTCAGCTCAGTCTTATAAATAGCACCCTCTCACAGTGTTACACAACCAGTTGGCTGATGACAGCCTGAAACCAGCTGCTCACATGATCAAGGAGGACCATCAGCCTAACAATGGATCGTTAGCACCCTGATGGTTGTTTGCTATTCACAGAGGGCTGAGTGATACCAGCAATCACAGCATTGTAGGAGGGGGACAGTTGAACTCGGAGGCCTCCACCCCTGTTTAATGATGGGCGGTTTCTTTTCACAAAGATGGCCTCCTTTACTCCTCTCTCAAACCATCGTTCCTCTCTATCAAGGATGTGAACATCTTCATCCCTGAAAGAGTGACCGCTGGCCTGGAGATGAGTGTAGACTGCAGAGTCCTGACCTGATGATGTTGATCTTCTGTGCTGGGCCATCCTTTTGGCCAGTGGCTGTTTAGTTTCCCCGATATAAGACTGATCACAGCCCTCCTGACACTGAACAGCATACACAATGTTACTCTGTTTTTGCCGGGGGACTGGATCTTTGGGATGAACCAGTTTTTGCCGTAATGTATTTTGAGGTTTAAAAGCCACTGGGACGTTGTGTTTAGAAAATAAACGTCTCAATGTCTCTGAAACCCCTGCAACATATGGAATGGCCACTGGTCTGGGTCTGGGTTCCTTCTTTTCACCTGATGGCTGGCTGGAGTCCTGTTTGGGTTTCTTCTCTGCTTTCAGGAAGGCCCAGTTAGGATATCCACATTTCTCTAGAGCCTGTTTTGTGTGTGATTTCTCCTTCTGTCTGGCTCCTGCGTTAGTGGGGACGCTGTCTGCTCTGTGGTACAGAGTCCTGATGACTCCTAACTTGTGCTCCAGAGGGTGATGGGAGTCAAACTGTAAATACTGGTCTGTGTGGGTGGGTTTGCGGTACACCTCAGTTTGCAAATTTCCTCTATCAGAAACTGAGACCTCACAGTCCAAGAAAGCCAACCTGCCATTTCTTACATCTTCTCGTGTGAACTTGATATATTTATCCACAGAGTTGATGTGATCAGTGAAATGTTGGACTTCCTGAGATTTAATTTTAACCCAGGTGTCATCAACATACCTGAACCAATGACTTGGTGGTCTCCCCGTAAAGGATGTCAAGGCTCTCTTTTCTACCTCCTCCATGTACAGGTTGGCAACAATAGGAGAAACTGGAGACCCCATAGCACATCCATGTTTCTGCCTATAATATTGCTCCCCATATGTGAAGTAGGTTGACTGCAGGCACAGTTTCAAGAGTTGACACAGTTGCTCTGTGGAAAGCGTGGTTCTGCTGTTCAGAGTGGTGTCTGATTTTAACCTTAAACAGACCACCTCTACTGCTTCATCAACAGGAATGCACGTAAAGAGTGATGTAACATCAAAAGAGACCATTGTTTCATCAGTCTCCATGATGACATCCCTCACCTTATCCACAAAGTCCATGGTGTTCTGTATGTGGTGTTCTGAGCTGCCAACTAAAGGGATGAGTACAGATGCCAGATATTTGGAAACATTGTAAGTGACAGAGTTAATCATGCTAACAATTGGTCTTAAAGGTACACCTTGTTTGTGGATTTTGGGTAAACCATACAGACTTGGCGTGGCCTCCCCTGGGTACAGTCTGTGGTACAGAATATTGTCAATAGCCTTGTCCTGCTTCAAAATTTTCAGGCAATCTATCAACTTCTTCTTGTAACCACTTCCTGGATCTCTTTTCAGCGGTTCATAAGTGGTTAAGTCACTAAGGAGTGACATAACTTTCTCATGATAGTCTTTCTGGTTCAAAATCACTGTGCACCTTCCTTTGTCTGCTGGGAGAATTATGATGTTTTTGTCCTTGCTAAGCGTGGTGAGTGCATCCCTCTCTTCTCTACTGATGTTGGAAGGTGGTGGTTTAGCATTACTGAGACAGGCTGAAACTTTGACTCTGAGTTGTTCTGCTTCAAAGTCTTTAATTTTGTTGTTACGGATGGCTGACTCAGTGGCTGTGATCATCTCCACCAGTGGAATTCTACTTGGTGCCACTGCAAAGTTTAGCCCCCTGGCAAGAATCTCTGTCTCCGGCTGGGTGAGCTGTCTGTCAGATAAATTCTTCACCCACTTTTCTCTCTCCTCGGCATGTAACTGTGTATCGGAGTGTTGTCTTACACTGAATGTGTTGTTGTTGGAGTTCAACTGTCCCCCTCCTACAATGCTGTGATCGCTGGTATCACTCAGCCCTCTGTGAATAGCAAACAACCATCAGGGTGCTAACGATCCATTGTTAGGCTGATGGTCCTCCTTGATCATGTGAGCAGCTGGTTTCAGGCTGTCATCAGCCAACTGGTTGTGTAACACTGTGAGAGGGTGCTATTTATAAGACTGAGCTGAACCCAGCACCTCAGACTGAGGAAGTCTTTCGGACGAAAGACGAAACGTTTCTACAATTTTTTGCTTTGTTTTGTTTTTTTTTGTTTTTTGAATGTCCAGAGGACCAGACTTAGCTTTTTTAGATTTTTCTACCTGGATTATTGAGCATGCATCAGGGTAGAAAGATCCTGGAGAAGCTTTGACGGGGACTGCCACGTGGCGGCCGTTTTGAATTTTAGATTACAAAAACGCCCACGTTTTGATATATACCGGTAATCATTTGTATGTGTATCTTAAAAGATGCGGCGGGAAGAGTTTGTTTGATGACATACCAAGAAACCTCTGGACTATAGGTCATGTGACCTCACTGTGGCATTTAGAAGCTGTTGAGTTTGATCAGTGTTTTTCAATTAGGAAAATGGGAGTGGTGGCACAGAGGTTAAAGAAGGTGGGCCTGTGATCAGAAGATCGCCGGTTCAACTCCCTGGATCGACAACATCAAAATGTGGGTGTGAAAGGTGAAAAACCCACGCCTGCTTCAACACATTTGCCCCACTCTGGGCCCTTGAGCAAGGCTCTTAACCCCCAACATCTGCTCCCCCGAGTGCTCTAGCAGCTCTCTGCTGCACACAGAGGGCTGTGGTAGCTCGGTGGTCTGTGCATCAAAAGGTCATCTGGGATTAAAAAAAGTAAATAAATAAAATTGCCACGTCTTCATGCGAGTTAGTTTGCTGTGGTAACCCCTGAAGAAGGGAGCAACCGAAAAAAGAAAAAAAATGACATATTTGTTTGCACAGGCTCCATGGTAACATAGCCTGGTTGATACCAGACCCATGTCCTTCACTTCGCTTTGGCAGTGAAGGGAAATGAGAATTGAGCGGAGCTGCGTAGGAATGGCGAGGGCCAGGCTAATGGTAACAGGAAATCTTTTATCATCATGGTGCCAAGCCGGTCGTTTTGATATACAATGTTGGAGGGGTATACGTTTCGGTTCAGGGCGCACTAAAGTTGATAGAAGAGCAAAACCCTTTTCAGGATAATGGTGGCTTTTCTTTTCCAATTCAAATCTGGAAAAGTTGAACGGAGGGTACCAGACAGAAACTTCTCCAAAGACGCCACTCTGCACATTTTGACCCAACAATAATGCCAGAAAACACTGAGTGAATATTTTTTTAACATGCAGTAGACATAACACATTAATTGCAGTCATAAAGTACAAACTCCACAGCAGCCGTAGCCAACTCTTAACTTTGCTTCTGTTTCCAAATAAATGTAGCAATTAGTTCTTCTAAATAAAATAGGACCCTTCATTTCAGTGAAATGTTCAGTTTGCAACAAAAAGTAATTTGCGCAGTATTTAACTGATACGAAGACGTGAGTATTTGTCATTGTGTGTAGCAGTTTGGTTTGATGTTCTGACATACGCAGGACTTTGAAATCAGACGTCCAGACGCAGTCTGGCATCATCCGCGTGGACGCAGTAAATATAAATACTTTCTGGAGCAGCCAACATCCCTGACAGGAGCTGGCAGGTCAGATCTTTTTCAATCTAATAGATAAAAATAATGGAAATTGAAATAACTCCGAGATATATTTTTTGACAATCAACAGATACAATAATGTAACTATGAGAAACATGAATGTCTTTATGGCTGATCTCCATGTAGGGACATTTCCTTCATCTGTGATGCTGTGGTCACTCAGAAGAGGTCTGCATCCCTCCCACCAGTGCTGCACGTCAGAGAGACACAGGTGAGCTGCCTTAACTCGTTTTTTTCCTAATATGTGCACGTGTCACATGTGGTGTCACACACTCAAAAGTAGTGCATGCATCAGTTTTCCAAAAGCATGACAGTAAAAAAAATAGAAGCAACTTAAAGGAATTTATGTAAATTAAACTACAGTGTCTAAAGTTCGATGGTAGTCTGAGTGTTGGCTCCAAAAATTAAAGTAACCTTTACCTGCTTATGTTGTATAAAGAAAAGGAAATACCATCCATCCATCCACCCACCCATCCATCATCCATCCATCCATCTACCCATCCATCCAACCATGCATTCATCCATCCATCCAGTCATCATCCCACCCATCCATACACCCACCCATCCATCCATCCATCCATCCATCTTTCATCCATCCATGCATTCATCCATCCTTCATCTATCCTTCATCCATCCATCCAATCATCTTTCATCCAGCCCCCATCCATCATTCAGCCTTCATCCATCATCCACCCTTCATCCATCCATCCATCCTTCTTCCATCCATACATCTATCCATCATCCATACATCCATCCACCAACCCACAAGTTTTATGCACGCTTTGAGGACCCAAACAGACCACCCAGCACCAGACTCACCTCACCACCGGATGAAGAGCATCTCAGCGTGACCGCAGCAGAAGTAAGGAGTACTTTCAGGAGGATCAACCTTCACAAAGCAACCGGCCCAGACAACATCCCCGGGAAAGTGCTGAAAGAATGTGTTGATCAGCTCTGCGATGTGCTGACCGACATCTTTAACACCTCACTTGCCCTGGAGACAGTTCCCACCTGCCTGAAGACCGCCACCATCATCCCAGTCCCAAAGAGCTCTACAGTGACTGGTCTGAACGACTATCGGCCAGTAGCCCTCACCCCGATAGTCGCCAAATGCTTCGAAAAACTGGTCATGACCCACATCAAAACAACCATCAACATCAACGAGGACCCTCATCAGTATGCATACTGCGAGAACCGATCAACAGAGGACGCCATCTCCTCTGTGGTCCACTCTGCTCTCACCCACCTGGATCAGAAGGACTCATACGTCCGTCTGCTCTTTGTGGACTTCACATCTGCCTTCAACACCATGATCCCCCAAACTCTGATGGACAAACTATTCACACTTGGACTAAGCCCCTCCATTTGTAACTGGGTACTAGACTTCTTAACAAACAGACCACAGTCAGTGAGGATCCACAACTTCTCCTCCTCCACCATAACCCTCAGCACTGGCTCTCCTCAAGGATGTGTGTTGAGCCCTCTCCTGTTCACTCTGCTCACATATGATTGTGCAGCTACCCATCCAGGCTGTCATATTGTAAAGTTTGCAGATGATACAGCTGTGGTGGGATGCATCACAAACAATGATGAGTCCAGCTACAGACAGGAGGTGGAACACCTGGAGAGCTGGTGCAAAGAGAATAACCTTCACATCAATGTGAAGAAGACAAAGGAGATGATTGTGGACTTCAGAAGGAACAAACACACCCACACCCCACTGAACATAAGAGGATCTGTGGTGGAAGTGGTCTCCAGCTACAAGTACTTGGGTGTACACTTGAATGATAACCTCAGCTGGAGCAACAACACCACCAGCCTGATCAAGAAAGGTCATCAGAGACTCTACTTCCTCAGACGGCTGAGACGAGCTGGTCTGAGAAGCTCAGTCCTCACCTCCTTCTACAGGTGTGCAGTGGAGAGCATCCTGTGCTCCAGCATCAACGTGTGGCATGGAGGCTGCACAGCTGCAGAAAGAAAAGCTTTGCAGAGAGTGGTGAAGGCTGCACAGAAGTCTGTTGGAGTCAGTCTCCCCACCATCACAGACATTTACACCTCCAGATGCAGGAAGAGAGCCACCTGCATCATGAAAGACCCCACTCACCCAGCACACACACTTTTTGCCCCACTCCCCTCAGGAAGGAGGTTGAGGAGCATTAAGTGTAGAACCACTAGACTGAGGAACAGCTTCTACCCTGAGGCTGTTAGACTCATGAATAAATAACCAGAATAATCACATCATGTTGCTGCTGATCTGTTTCATGTTGCTGTGTTCATTCGTGCCCATCTGCTCATACAGACTCATGTTTGTGCTGCTGTTTGGAGTGATGTTTTCTATGATATTAGTGCTTAGTGTATTGTTAGCGGATGTTTTTCTAGTTCATATTTTAGATGTTGTTGCTGTTCTTC
>JBBPBX010004498.1:6357-22001 GCA_038048925.1 Garcialebias charrua | reverse complement strand
ATGACTGAGCACAGTCAAGGACTTTTGGAAAAATAATGTGTGCACATGTTATTGTGGGGTTGGGCTACAGAGAGTGGTGAAGGCTGCACAGAAGTGTCTGTTGGAGTCAGTCTCCCCACCATCACAGACATCTACACCTCCAGATGCAGGAAGAGAGCCACCTGCATCATGAAAGACCTCACTCACCCAGCACACTCACTTTTGTGCTGTGCTTTTGTGCTCAGTCATCTCATCATGGACAACAAGTCCTGTGAATTTGAAAACATTTGCTCTTCATTTGCCAAAATAACAAGGGGGGAACCGTTTATTTCAGCTACCTAAAATAATCTGTTCCCCCCCACAACATGGGAACTAATTATTTTTTCTAAAAGTCCTTTCATTTTGTTCATCTACCTTGTGGTGTTTTAATAGTTTTTGATACTTTGCATTTCACTTTGTATTTCTCTCTTATGTTTTTTCTGTTGTTTGTTGTTTAAGGAAATTCTACCATTGCTGTTCATCATTCTTTAGTTTGTAGCAGGTCGCTTTTGTAAATGAGCCCACGAGGCTCAATGAGATTTACCTGACTAAATAAAGGTTGAATGAAAGAATGAATAAAGCCAATACACGGAACTCCGGAGGAGACATAGGGGATTTTTTATATAGTGCTACCTCATAGGCAACAAAGGTTCCTCAGTGAAACAAACTGGTCCAGATGACATGATTTAGTTGAGTTTTGGTTTGAACTCAGCCTTAAATATAAGGAAATCCAGTGTGTGCTGCAGTGGTAAAATTAATTTAACGTTGGACATTTCACGTTCATGCTCCGTGGATTCAGCGGTGACTTGGTTTCCTCGTTCGAGCAGACTCAGGCAGCCTGATTTCAGCTGCTCTGTCAGACTCCGAGGAGCGATGGTTTGCTTAGGGACCATACAATCTACGTATTTTCAGAGTACGGTATTTCTCAAAGAAGCACTGTGTCAAAACTAAAGTTTTCTCAGTATATGTCTGCGTGGTAATAAATCATGAAATTTCTCACCATTTAAAATCCAAAAGTACAAAGTGGCACATGTGTTTAAAAAGTACTGTAACTTAAAGCATCAAAGTTCATTCAAGGATTCAAACATAGATGCTTTTGAATTTGTCTTTCGCACCACATGTGGTACATGTGGTACATGTGGTGGGATGAAATTGTGTACACACAGTCCCAGTTACATCCAACAAAAGTATTACAATGTGTGTAAAAGAAAAACTGATATGAACTAAACATTAACTAAAACTAAGGACACAATTCTGTAGGGCTTCATCTGTCTGATGAGTCCCAAGTAAACTGTTTTCCCCACTAAACAGTACGCTCCTTTAGTGGATCAACCAGTTTGCTGCTTTTGCTGGTGAAGCTTGAATAGAGGGCGAAACGTCTTTAAACAAAAAAGAAACTGTCCACATAACCTGACTGACCATTATTTTATTTTGTACCTGGATGATTGAGCATGAACTTTGATGCTTTAAAAGAAAGTTACAGTACTTTTGAAACAAATAATGTGCCACTTTGTTCTTTTGGATTTGAAATGGTGAGAAAATTGACGATTTATTAACATGCAGAAATATTCAGAGAAAACTTTAGTTATGATACATGGTGCTGCTGAAAATACAGTAATTTGTTGACAGTCCCTAAGAGAACCATCGCTCCTCAGAGGGAACGCAAAAACGTTTCAGTGGGAACAAAAAAGAAAAAAAACACCCCATGTCCCCTCGGGGGCTCTGTATCGTACTGTACCAACACTATTTAAGAGGAGAAATTAAATATTACTATAATTTACATAAATAATATTTAAAATCCAAAAGTACAAAGTGGCACATGTGTTTAAAAAGTACTGTAACTTAAAGCATCAAAGTTCATTCAAGGATTCAAACATAGATGCTTTTGAATTTGTCTTTCGCACCACATGTGGTACATGTGGTACATGTGGTGGGATGAAATTGTGTACACACAGTCCCAGTTACATCCAACAAAAGTATTACAATGTGTGTAAAAGAAAAACTGATATGAACTAAACATTAACTAAAACTAAGGACACAATTCTGTAGGGCTTCATCTGTCTGATGAGTCCCAAGTAAACTGTTTTCCCCACTAAACAGTACGCTCCTTTAGTGGATCAACCAGTTTGCTGCTTTTGCTGGTGAAGCTTGAATAGAGGGCGAAACGTCTTTAAACAAAAAAGAAACTGTCCACATAACCTGACTGACCATTATTTTATTTTGTACCTGGATGATTGAGCATGAACTTTGATGCTTTAAAAGAAAGTTACAGTACTTTTGAAACAAATAATGTGCCACTTTGTTCTTTTGGATTTGAAATGGTGAGAAAATTGACGATTTATTAACATGCAGAAATATTCAGAGAAAACTTTAGTTATGATACATGGTGCTGCTGAAAATACAGTAATTTGTTGACAGTCCCTAAGAGAACCATCGCTCCTCAGAGGGAACGCAAAAACGTTTCAGTGGGAACAAAAAAGAAAAAAAACACCCCATGTCCCCTCGGGGGCTCTGTATCGTACTGTACCAACACTATTTAAGAGGAGAAATTAAATATTACTATAATTTACATAAATAATAGAGTTCAAGAACATTGTCTGTCACTTCTTCATTTTAACTAAGAATAACATTTGTGTGTGCTGCCATATTAATTGAAACTGAATACAGTAATAAAACAATAATGAAAGACCAATGAATGTTACTTAAAAGTGTTTGGATAAGTTATACATTTCACTGTGTATTACTTAAATCACACTCATGGGTACCTTCAATACATAACTGAAAGCCAAATGTACTTACCTTTAGTGTCGTATAAGCTTTCCTTCAAAAGCCAACGTGCCATTTTATTAACATCTTCTCGTGTGAACTGATATATTTATCCACAGAGTTGATGTGATCAGTGAAATGTTGGACTTCCTGAGATTTAATTTTAACCCAGGTGTCGTCAACATACCTGAACCAATGACTTGGTGGTCTCCCTGAAAAGGACGTCAAGGCTCTCTTTTCTACCTCCTCCATGTACAGGTTGGCAACAATAGGAGAAACTGGAGACCCCATAGCACACCCATGTTTCTGCCTATAATATTGCTCCCCATATGTGAAGTAGGTTGACTGCAGGCACAGTTTCAAGAGTTGACACAGTTGCTCTATGGAAAGCGTGGTCCTGCTGTTCAGAGTGGTGTCTGATTTTAACCTTAAACAGACCACCTGCTGAAACTAGTCATTTTTTAAAACATAAAATTCAGTTTTATGCTAGTTTTGGTCAAAGCTGGAAAGAGCCGCTGTGGAGGGGCCAAAGAGCCACATATGGCTCCAGAGCCGCAGGTTATAGACCCCTGCACTAGACTGAGGAACAGCTTCTACCCTGAGGCTGTTAGACTAATATATAAATAACCTGAATAATTACTGTGAAATATCACATCATGTTGCTGCTGATCTGTTTCACGTTGCTGAGTTCATTGTGACCATCTGCTCACACAGACTCTGCTGCTGCTTGGAGTAATGTTTTTCTATGATATTAGTGTATTTTTTATTTAGTGTATTTTTAGTTGATGTTTTTCTTAGTTCATATCTTAGATGTTATTATTGTTCTTCTTTTACATTTTATTGTTGGATGTAATGGGACCATGTGTACATATCTCGTTTCATGTACCACATGTGAATGACAATAAAGATTTTCTGACTCTGACTTTGTTATTTCTAAAATCATTTTTTCTCTCAAATAATGGAAAAAACCAGACATTAACTACCAAAAAATAGCAGCTAGAAATAATTTTTATCCAGTCATATTTTTAATTTGAATGAGAATTAGCCTACCAGAAAGCATAAACTTATCTTTGCAGGAAGTTTTCTTGTCAGCTGCTTCCATCCTTCAATATTAGTAATACAAATTATAAATACAGTATATATGAAGTGTTGGTGGCTGACTGATACTTTGTATTTGTCACATGAACAAATCTGTAGATTCTGTCGGCGATAAAAAAAAACATAAAAAAAAACTGTACGCTAACTCCCCACACAAGACCAGGTAGTGGAGGTTTTATATTTATTTATTTATCACCAGAAGCTGTCTATTAAAATGAGTTATAACCGTGACACGATAGTGTGGACTCGTTTCACAGAGAGATCTTTCAGATGCGCCTTGAAGACGGTCGGATCCGCCTCTCGGGTTGCAGTGCAGTGCGCGCTCCCGACACAGGGGGAACAGATTCTCACGGGGGAACTGAAATTTGCACAGCACCGGATCCAGGTCTTGGAAAAAATGGTATTCGCGACTTTGCTTTCGACTCCTTAATCTGGTCAGGTGGTCCTCTTCTTCATTTAATATGCAATTCTAACTGGGATGGAGAACTTTATAAAGTCTGACTAAATATTACATCATATTTAGTCCCAATTCAGATAAAGAGCGAATTTCCAGCACTATTTTTTATCTCGCATTAATATTGCTAGTGGTGATCAGTTTTTATAAGATCCGGTGTTATGCCGAGAAGAGCATGCAGGTATTGCAGGAGTAATAAATGCAACATCAGACGTGAAGTCCAAAACAGAAAGAATTCAAATCATTGTGAAGGCAGCATGTCATAGTCTAGATATGAAGAACATCAGATGGGAAGAAGTAAGGGAAGAGCTATGTAGCCAAACAAGTCAAGAAGGATCATGTGGTTAACTCTTATCACAATACTAATCCTACAGTGGAACGCAAGGAGTCTTTTGTCAAATGGTCAAGATTTTAAAGTTTATTTATGAACAGACAGAAAAACCTGACATAATCTGTATACAGGAAACATGGTTGAAGGCTTCTTTAGATTTTAGAGTTCATGGATATACTGCAGTTAGATTCGATAGGAAAAAAGGGAATGGAGGTGGGTGTCTTTCTCTGATTAAAGAAGGTATTCCGTATAAAATAATTGAAAGGAAAGGAGACTTAGAATATGTAGCAATTCAAATATGGATAGAAGGAAAAGAAATAATGATTATAAATTATTACAACCCGTGCAAAAAGATTGAATTAAGTGAACTTGAGGAGATAGGTATGAAAGGAAATATTATTTGGTGTGGAGACTTTAATGCCCATCATTCACTATGGGGGAGTGAGAAAATAGATTATAATGGTAATATATTAGAAGAATTTTTGGATGATAAAAATCTTGTATGTTTGAATAATGGAGCGAAGACAAGAATCGATATTAATTCTGGTAAAGAATCGGTATTAGATTTAACATTTGTATCTAGCTGCTTGGCTCCATTATGTGAATGGCAAGTAAGAAATAAATCATTTGGTAGTGATCATTATGTTATAGTCAGTAACATAAGGATGGGCCAGATCCAGATTCCTGAATTAGTGGGAGGTAAGTGGATATTTGAGAAAGCAAATTGGGAAAAATATAAGTATTTATGTGAAAGGAACCTTTTATGTGTTCAAAATGGTTGGAGTATTGAAAAAATGAGTAAAGAGATGAGTCATAGCATTTTAAAAGCTGCTGAGGAATCTATTCCAAAGACTTCAGGTAAAAATAGAAAAAAATTAGTTCCGTGGTGGAATACTGATTGTAAAACAGCAGTAAGAGAAAGAAATAAAGCATTTAAACTGGTCAAACGGTCCCATAATTTTCAACATCTAATTGAATATAAAAAAGCACAGGCAAAAGTAAGACGTACAATAAGAAGAGCAAAGAGAACTCATTGGAGAGACTTCTGTGATACAATTGGTAGTAGGACACAAATAGGGGAAGTTTGGGGTATGATCAAAAAAATGGGGGGGGACAGAAGAGACTGGAGTTATCCAGTACTTAATAAAAATAATCAAATAGCAATAACTGATAGAGACAAGGCTGATATTTTAGCGAACACTTTTGTTGAAATACATAGTGGGAAAAATTTATCAGATGATGACAAACAGAAAAGGGAGATAACTAAAAGAAGAAATGTAGAAGCTTTAAGAAGAAAAGAGAATATTAATCAAGATCTGATAAACTGTCCCTTCTCTATTGGAGAACTGAAAAGAGCTTTGGGAAAAACTAGGAACAGTGCTCCAGGGAAAGATGAGATATGTTATAATATGTTAAAAAATCTAAATGATGAAGGATTACATAAACTTTTAATGTTATTTAATAAGATATGGAGAGAAGGGCATTTACCATATAGATGGAAAGAAGCAATTATTATCCCAATTAAGAAACCTGGGAAAGATCACAGTAATCCGGTAAATTACAGACCTATTGCGTTAACCTCTAATATGTGTAAATTGATGGAAAGGATGGTGAACGAGAGATTGATGCATTATTTAGAGTCAAGAAACATCATTACACATCATCAGAGTGGGTTTCGTAGAGGAAGAGGAGCAATGGATCCTATTTTATGTTTAGAGGACGATGTTCGAAAAGCCCAGATAAATAAGGAAACTGTTGTTTCTGTGTTTTTTGATGTAGAAAAAGCATACGATATGTTATGGAGAGAAGGGCTAATGATTAAATTACATCAGGCAGGAATAGGTGGAAACATGTTTAATTGGTTAAAAGATTTTTTATGTGATAGAACTATTCAAGTTAAAATAGGATCATATTTATCACAGCAATATAAAATAGAAAATGGAACCCCTCAAGGAAGTGTGATAAGCCCTACACTATTTTCAGTTATGATTAATGACATTTTCAAAGACATATCTTTCAGTTATGGTAAATCCCTTTTTGCTGATGATGGAGCATTATGGAAAAGGGGGAGAAATGTGGAACATCTTATTTTAAAACTTCAGGAAGGGATAGATAAAGTAAGTGAGTGGGGAACAGAGTGGGGCTTCACATTTTCAGTTGAAAAGACAAAAGTCATGTTCTTCACAAATAGAAAGATTGGAGTTAAAAAGTTAAAATTATATGGAAGAGAGTTAGAAAGTGTTGATTATTTTCGGTTCTTGGGAGTAGTGTTTGATAAGAAATTAACTTGGAGAAATCACATAGAGCATATCATAGTGAAGAGTAAAAAGGTAATAAACATTATGAGGTGTTTAGCAGGGTTGACATGGGGTGCAAATTTTGAATCTCTTAAACATATTTATGTGTCACTAATCCGGTCAAGAATAGATTATGGGAGTGTGGTGTATGGATCAGCAGCTAAAACTCTATTAAGTAAATTAGATGTCATCCAAGCTAGAGCACTGAGAATTTGTTTAGGGGCAGTAAAATCAACTCCAGTATGTGCTCTACAAGTAGAAGCAGGAGAAATGCCATTATGCATTAGAAGACAACAGTTAATGGTTAATTATTGGATAAATTTGAAAGGACATAATGAAAATCATCCAGTTAAGAAAGTGTTAGAAAACTGTTGGGAAAGAGGAAAGGAGCCTAAACATAGTTTTGGGTGGATTGGGGATAGCAACGCAAGAAAATTTCAAGTATATAACAAAGAATTTTATCCAACTGTACTATGGCCTTTAAGGCCTACATGGACATGGAAATACATTAATGTTGATAGTTCATTACGAAATATTAAGAAAAATACCACAGATATTTGCCAAGAATTTTATGATCGAGTAGAGAAAAAGTATAATGATTATTTGCAAATTTATACGGATGGTTCAAAAGATCCAATAACTGAAGCAACTAGTATAGCAGTAGTGATTCCGGAGTTGAAGATTAAGCTTTCGAAAAGAACATCTAATTTTCTAAGTATATATACAGTAGAATTGTGTGCTATTTTATTGGCTTTAGAATGGGTGGAGGATACTAGAATAAGTAAAATTATAGTTTGTAGTGATTCATTATCAGCACTGTTGAGCATTGCAAAGGGAAGCTCATGCAATCAACACATTTTGTATGAGATTCTTTTTGTTCATCAAAGACTATGTGAACAAAATAAAAATCTAGTAATTATGTGGACTCCTGCCCATGTGGGTATATTAGGCAACGAAAGGGCAGATAAGTTGGCTAAAGAAACTGTTAAAAAAGTAGACATTGATATGCCGATAAAGTTAACTAAATCTGAAGGAAAAAGTATAGTTTGGAACGAAAGCAAGAAATTATGGAAAATGAGATGGGATAATGAGACAAAAGGGAGACATTTATATAGGATACAAAATACAGTTGATGTTAATAGACTCAGAGGAATAAATAGGAGGGAGGAGATAATTATAAATAGAATAAGAACTGGGCATAGTTTATTGAATGACACTCTTTTTAAGATGGGGAAACATCTTACTGGTTTATGTGATTGGTGTAATGCCGCAGAAACAATAGAACATGTTTTTAATAATTGCAGGAAATATGTGGGTCATAGGAGAATATTGAGAATGGAAATTGGTCATAATAGGGAACTAAAGTTGGAAGAAGTCGCTGCTCAGCTGAGTAGTGATGAAGGGAAAAGAAAGATATTTCGTTTTTTTAAAAATACTGGACTCAATATGAGAATTTGAGAAAATAAATTAATATATAAGCACCAAGAGATGGCAGTAGTGCAACAATGATGGATGCAAGCTGCCGTTAACAACCAAAGAAGAAGAAGAAGGTCCGGACAGGAAGTAGACGCAACCGGAAGTGGTTCAATACCGGGCGCACATCTTCAAAACACTCGATCGCAAGGGTTGTCGTTTGAACCTCGTATTTGTGAGTGATGACGATACTTTGTGCTTCTGTTTTTGTAGCTTTTTGTGCAAAATAACAATTAGCATACATATGATACTTTTATTTAACTTCTCAAGCCGCCATACCTGTGGGTTCGAGATGGTGTAGAGGCAGGGCATCTGACTCAATACCGGAAGGTCACGGGTTCGATCCCCGGTCGGTCACGGCATGTCTCGTGTGTCCCTGGGCAAGACACTTAAAATCCCGACTTGCTCCCGGTAGGACCGTGGGAAACCGTAAGGCGGTGCCGCGGTAGTACTACCGCTACCGGAGTATGGTGTGTGTATGAATGGGTAGATGGTTGGTGCTTTGGTGTACCTCGCATTTACCAATGATTTTACCATACCTTGCTAACATGTTTACGATGCATTTACATGTATTATTTTGGTAAAGCATTTGGGAATTACCACCTCTTTGTATTGATGCTAAAGTGAAACATTCATTCATTCATTCATTCAACCTTTATTTATACAGGCTAGCCTCATATTAGTTACTATAATTATATTAGTTTATTATATTAATTATATTAGTTTATATTATATTATTATATTAGTTACTTTAATTTAACTGCTTTTAATCAAACTATTAATGAAAAAAATTTAATGAACTAAGAAAAGTGTTAACTAAAAATACACTATACACTAGTACAGTAATACTAAAACAATATGCCTAACAGCAGCACGAACATGAGTGTGTGAGCAGATGAGCACGAACGAACACATCAACATGAAACAGATCAGCATCAACATGAAACAGATCAGCAAATGCTTGTTTATTATTAAAGTAAATTGTCTTGTTGTATACTGGTAATTTGTTCATGCAAATTCTTATTACAAGTACTTAAAATACATTTTAAGAGCCTCAAACATTTATTTTTCAGTTCTACAATGCCACTGTCTACACAATCTCAAGGTGAGGATGAACAGTACGTTTTAGTGGCTACTTTGGATAATGCTCGCAGTCTCTCCAACATTCTGAAAGCCATCGGCTTTAAGGACCACGCCATCTTCACTGCAACACCCAACGGGCTGAAGGTCACTGTGGAGGACTGCAAATGTGTGCAAGCCAATGCCTTCATCCAGGTGTGTTTGTCTGCCGTTGCTTTAGAGCATGAAGAAATAACGAGTTGCGTTTAAAACCCTTTACAATAGTTGTGTTTATTCTAGGCAGATATTTTCCAAGAATTCACAATAAAAGAGGATCTGGTTGCTTTTCAAGTAAACCTCACTGTTGTGCTTGACTGCTTATATATCTTTGGAGGAAGCACGGCTGCAGGTAAAACTCCAATTAAAGGGCATGTTTAATGTTAGTTTTAGGGGCAGAAAAATAATATTTAGAGGTAATACGGTAATTTTGGTAATCCTCCCTGCTTTCCAAATTAATAGCAAGAGCCTTACAGCCACAGATCGGGGGTAAAACGCTGAGCCTTAAAAAAACGTGCGGTTTTGGAGTCACGTGACGTAGAAGGAGGAGGCGAAGTAGTCAGAAGTTGTTGTATTGTATATTGAATTGTATTGAAGCAAAAGGGCAAGCAGGATTTCACCAACAGAAGCGTCACGACCAACTCCGTGATTTGTAGTGCGCACTTCCGTCAGGAGGATTAAAACGACAGCGACCTGAACGAACACAGGATGTGCTTCAGAAGTAAGGACAAGATCAGGCTGAAATCCGCTGCAGTACCATCAGTTCACAGCAGTGGGACCGACAGAAGCGAGCAAGATCCACCGGGACCTGATGCAGCTGTAAACAACAATGGCGGCTGCCAGCTGCAGTCTCTCCGGAGCTCCATACCGTCCAGCAGCTCGTAAATTGGAAGTAGCCAGGGTATGTTTTTGAAGAACGTTTATTGGCAGAATATAATTTTATTAATTTTTTGGTTGAAATGGTTGAAAGTGGTTTAGGAGCTATAAATTACGATATACACTGAACTAAACCGAAGCAAGCTCGACACGGTTGCGTGTCTTAAAAAAAAAGAATGATTACATTTAATTATTTCGTTTTTATTTATTTTATTTTTATACTACATTTAATTAAATCTCTTTAAATCTTAAATCTTTTTTTTGTTTTAATCATATAAAATAATAATATTAACTTACCCAAGCTTTATCATACTCACGCACAGTTTTTTCCTCTAACTTCTCAGCAATAGCTCATTGCAGCTCCACACTGTCACACCTGCAGCCTCTGTCCTCCCTCCCACACATATTTGAGGGCATAGACTTTATTCCATTTAATAAATTAATAATACAATATGACATTGATAATAAATATTTCCTACAATACCAACAAATTAAGTCAATTGTAAAAAAGAAATTTAAGCTTAATAAAACATTGTTGGAAACACCAACATGTGTGTTAGAGTTTATTAATTTTCAACCACCCAAATTATTATCTAAAATATACAAAAAACTGTCTAGAATCGATGACTCGATAACACTACCTGTTGAAAAATGGGAGTCAGATTTATCAATCAACTTTGAACAAAAAATTTGGTCTCAGGTATGTTCAAATACTTTTAAATTGACTAGAATCTCCAATTTACAATTAATACAATATAAGGTTCTCTATAGAGTACATTATACAGGTCAGCGAATGTTTAAGATGGGTTTTACACCATCTATCAACTGCTCACAGTGCATAAGTAATATACCCGATGATTATATTCACGCACTCTGGTTCTGTCCACCCGTTCAGAGGTTCTGGGTACAAGAAGAAAGATAAACCACCTTCATTCACTGAGCTGCTGCTGCAGCTAAGAGTGGAAGAAGATAAGCATGTGGCAAAAGAGAGCAGAATGAAAAAACACTTCGCTGCTGCGAGGCGAACAGTAACCTCCCAAGGTATTACTGTGACCTCTGACCTCTCTGAACCCACACTGCAAGACGTTCTCACTGAGATGAGAACCCAGATAACCCAGATGCAGAAACAAATAGACAAATTGAAACCTCAAAAAGTAGTTCCACCTGTGATTCACCAAGGTGATCAGGTCACAGAACTAAAAGCACAGATTGCTGAGCTCCGGAGTCAATTGGTTAGACTACAGTCACCAAACTCCACTCAAAAAAATGCTAGTGCACCTAGAACTAAGAAGCAAACTAAATCTAAGGCACCTGAACAAACCAAGACAGTCCAAACTGTAAAACGTAGGCCGAAGCCTTGGTATTGTTTTCGGTGTGGCGAGGATGGTCACATTGTTTCAGCTTGCACAAGTGAATCAAATCCATCCCTTGTTGCAGAAAAGAGAACCCAGTTAAAAGCAAAACAGTTGCTTTGGGATAAACAGAACAATCGAACACAGTCTTTAAACTAGACGAAGCCCTCATTGCGGGACAAATGAGTGCTGTTATTGATACCCGTCCCACTAGACATCCCAGAAAAAACAGGAAACGGGTTCTTCACAATAAATCAGCTAGTGTGAAGTTACCTAAAGGCTTAGTTGGAGCCAAGTACACCGCTGAGGTACTAATTAATGGACAGATGTGTAATTGTCTTCTTGATACCGGGTCACAAGTGACAACTGTGTCCCAGTCATTTTATGACAGTTATCTTTCACATCTGAAGATCTACCCCATAAGTGACCTTCTTGAAGTTGAAGCCGCAAATGGTCAGAATATCCCATATTCAGGCTATATTTGTGTTGACATCACCTTTCCAGAGGATGGTTTTGGACAAGAATTCACTGTGTTTTCTCTTGCGCTAGTTGTTCCAAACACGCGTTCCAGTGTCCAATCTTCTCTCTTGATTGGTACAAACACCCTTGATCTTCTTTTTGAAAATTCTTCTCTTGCTAACACAGATTCCAGTACCCTCTCTTATAGCTACAGAGTGGTGCTGAACGTGTTACAAAAGAGGCACAGACAGAGAGAAACCGGTAATATTGGTCTTGTCAGGTTGTCAGGAAGTGAGCCTGAAGTCCTTCCTGCAGGCCAAAACAAAGTCTTGGAAGGGTCAGTTCATGTGGACGTTGACACTCCAAGTAAGTGGGTTGTAGTTGAGTCCCCCAATGCATCTTCCTTACCAGGAGGTGTTTTGGTAACTAACTGTTTACTCACACTTTCCGAGAAACGATCACAAAAGCTTCCAGTAGTACTGAGAAATGAGAGTAAACATGACATAGTTATTCCTGGAAATAGTGTCATTGCTGAAGTTCATGCAATGCAGGAGATACTGTCACATTCTCATATCTCAGAGTCAAAGAAAACCCCTAAGCCGCAACCTGCTGAGCTTAATTTAAACTTTGCAGATTCCCCAGTTTCCTCTAAATGGAAAGAGCGAATTTTGCAGAAGTTAAATGCTATGCCAGATGTTTTTGCGCAGCATGATACTGACTTTGGGCGTACTAATAGAGTAAAGCACCAGATCAAACTAAGAGATGAGACCCCATTTAAACACAGGCCTCGCCCAATACGACCGCAAGATGTTGATGCTGTGCGTCAACACCTGCAAGAACTGCTAGAGGCAGGAGTAATCCGTGAATCCGAGTCAGCTTTTTCCTCACCCATTGTTGTGGTAAGGAAGAAAAATGGAGATGTGCGACTTTGCGTTGACTATCGAAAACTAAATCAGAACACAATCAAAGACGCCTATGCACTCCCTAACCTAGAAGAAACTTTTTCAGCCCTCACTGGGTCGAAATGGTTTTCAGTCCTTGACCTCAAAAGTGGTTACTACCAAGTTGAAGTCGAGGAGTCAGATAAGCACAAAACTGCTTTTGTATGTCCATTAGGATTTTTTGAGTTCAACCGTATGCCGCAGGGTGTAACTAATGCTCCCAGCACGTTTCAACGGTTGATGGAGAGATGTATGGGTGACATAAACCTTAAGGAAGTCTTAGTCTTTCTGGACGACCTTATAGTTTTTTCAGAAACCCTTGAACAGCATGAAACACGCCTTCTCAATGTGCTCAATCGTCTCCAAGAGTATGGGTTAAAACTATCACTTGAGAAGTGTAAGTTTTTCCAGACATCTGTGAGGTATTTGGGGCACATAGTTTCACAGCACGGTGTTGAAACAGATCCTGAAAAGATTTCTGCTTTAACAACGTGGCCAAGTCCTACAAACCTAAAAGAACTCCGTTCATTCTTAGGTTTTGCAGGTTATTATAGGCGGTTTATTAAAGATTTCTCTAAAATTGTTAAACCCCTTACCGGCTTAACTGCAGGGTATCCCCCTCTGAGAAAGAAAAGTAGCTTTAAGCTAGACCGTGATCAGTATTTTCAGCCCAAAGCTCCTTTTGGAGAGAGATGGACTGAGAGCTGCCAACGAGCATTCGAAACAGTAATACACGAACTAACTACTGCCCCGGTGTTAGGCTTTGCCGATTCCAAGTTGCAGTATGTATTACACACAGATGCCAGTACAACTGGACTAGGAGCAGCTCTATATCAGGAGCAAGAAGGGCAGATGCGTGTTATAGCATACGCAAGCAGAGGCTTATCGAAAAGCGAGAGCCGATACCCCGCTCACAAACTTGAGTTTCTTGCCCTTAAGTGGGCAGTAACAGAAAAGTTTTGTGACTACTTGTATGGCAGTCCTTTCACAGTGATAACTGACAGCAATCCCCTAACTTATATTTTGACCACCGCTAAGTTAGATGCAACAAGTTATCGCTGGTTGTCTGCCTTATCGTCATTTGAGTTTCAGCTTCGTTACAGAGCTGGAAAACAGAATACTGATGCAGACGGTTTGTCTCGCCGTCCACATCCTGAACCGATAAATGATCTCGTTTCCCTGAAAGAACAAGAGCGGATCCGCCAATTTGTGCAACATCACTTACCTGGTACAGATCCTTTTACTCATGTTCCTTCTCAAGCTGTGAATGCAATTTGTGAAAAACATCTTGTGTTTCAGTCTTTCGATACAGACCATTATGATTTTACATGCCCCCTTGTAACATCTCTGTCTATGACCGCTAACGCAGTTCCTGACAGTTTTGATAAGGGCAGCACTTTTTCTGTCATCCCAAGCATGTCAGAAGAAGAATTGAGTCAAAGACAAAGAAGCGATCCTGCTATCAATGAAATTATACACCAGTTGGAAACAGGTGAAACACCTTCTCCGGTGGTGCGGAAAGAAATCCCACAACTTCCCATCCTTCTGCGTGAATTGAACAAACTTGAGCTGCAGAATGGGATTTTGTACAGGAAAAGGCAAGTAGGTGAAGAAATACGTTACCAACTTATTCTCCCTGAAAGCCTAAGATCTATGGTGTTGAAAAGCCTCCATGATGACATGGGTCATCTGGGCTTTGACAGAACACTCGACTTGACCCGAACCAGATTTTTCTGGCCAAAAATGGCCTCAGATATAGAACAAAAGATCAAAACTTGTAGCCGATGTGTTTGCAGAAAGACCCTGCCAGAGAAGGCAGCGCCTCTGGTAAACATCCAAGTAACCAGACCTCTTGAGTTGCTGTGCATAGACTTTTTGACAATTGAACCAGATCGCAGCAATACTAAAGATGTCCTTGTCATCACTGACTTCTTTACAAAGTATGCTGTAGCAATTCCTACACCGAACCAGAAGGCTCGTACTGTAGCCAAAGCCCTTTGGGAAAACTTTATCATCCATTATGGTTTTCCAGAGAAATTGCACAGTGATCAAGGTGCAGACTTTGAATCCAGAACTATCAAAGAGTTATGTAACCTAGCTGGAATACAGAAAGTTAGAACATCACCCTACCACCCCAGGGGAAACCCTGTGGAGCGGTTTAATAGAACCCTGTTATGTTTTGTTATTTGTTTGTCTTGTTTTGTTGTTTGTTTGTATTTTTTTGTTGTTTGTTTGTTTGCTTTTTTTGTTTGTATGTCTTGTTTTGTTGTTTGTTTGTCTTGTTTTGTTGCATGTTTGTCTTGTTTTGTTGTTTGTTGGTTTGTTTTGTTGTTTGTTTGTCTTGATTTGTTGTTTGTTTGTCTTGTTTTGTTGTGTGTTTGTTTGTTTGTTTGTTGTTTTATTGTTTTGTTGTTTGTTTGTTTGTTTTTTGTTGTTTGTTTGTCTTGTTTTGTTGTTTGTTTG